>JABUQX010047722.1:0-5000 GCA_015478945.1 Trachelipus rathkii
ACCCCAGGGGTTAGAGAGATATGTGAAGGGTACTCTAGTAGATATTTATTCACTGGTGTATCCCGATGTTTCTTTGACACATGAGAAGCTGTGTGTGATCTGGAGATTTATTATTTTGTTCCCCTTATGTCCTTACTTAACATCTATTTTTTATTTATCTTAAAACAGTTGTTTTTATTTATTTCATTATATTATTATTTAATTATTATTTATTATTATTTTTTATTTTAAATTTTATTATTATTATTATTTTATTTATTATTATTATCTATATTTAATTTTTTATTTATTACTTATTTTATTATTATTATTTAATATTATAATTTATTATTTATTTATTTTAATTCAATATATTATTATTATTATTTTATTATATATATTATTTCTTATAATTATTATTATTATTATTAAATTATTTTATTATTATTTATCTAACTATTATTTATATGTATATATATATATGCATATTACACTTATAAAATATCTAACATATATTTACGCACGACGAGAAAGAGAGAAGAGACGAGAGCAGGAGAGAGGTAGAGGAGGAGAGAGAGGGGGAGAGGACACACAGCACGCGAGACGAAGACAGCACGTACAGAGAGCACGAACAAGAAGACCGCAGAGAGAAGAGGACGACGCACGGACAAGAGTACGAGACGAGAAGAGAGAGAGAGGAGGGAGAGAGAAGAGGGAGAGAGGGGGGGGGGAGGGAGTAGTGATCTACACAATAAATTTATCAGAGAGCAACTTTTCTTTTGATACAGTTCTATTCAGGTAGAATCATGGTTCGTTATACTCTAAACTTACTTATCATTGATCACATGATCTTGTCTATTTCTATTTGATTGTTAATTATAAGTATCTAATAGATTTGGGTGTAACGATTTTCTGAAACCTATCGTGTTGGTAATCTAGAGCATTTCATTTTTCACATGTTTTAATATAAACATTTTCGTGATATTGTTATTATTGTTATTTTTTCTTTTCGTTTCTATTTATTTTTTATATAATTATTATTATTATTTTGTTAAAAGTTAGTTATTTATTTCATTTTATTATAATAATAGTTTTTATTTTTTTAATTTATTTAAATTTTATTTAAAATATATCAAGATATATTAAACAACAATTATTTATTTATGTTAGTCGAGAGAGTTGAGTTAAGTGGGATGTGAAGGAGCTTTATGTTTTAACTAAGGTATCTATGTGCATTTTGATTTTTTACTATATGTACTTAAAAAGTTTGCATTTTTACATACCCTAAACAAGCAGTAAATCAATAAATCAGTTAATCAAACCACCCACCCACCCTCCGTATCCCTTACCATGATTCTATCTCGATGTCCTCCTGTTGAATGAAATATTGGATCTATGATATTTACTCATTGATAATACAAGATGTTTATTGTTGTATGAGCATACAACAATTTTCATTTATTTTTGATTATATTGTTAATAAAATATTTTGTATGATATTTATAAGATAATTATTGATTACAAGAGAAGCAGTTATATATAAGTAGATTTCCAGCCAATATTTAAGCAACCTGGAAGCAAGTAAAACAGTAAATAAATATTAATCATTAAAAATTAGCCACACCCACAATTCCAGAAGCTCTCTTTGACTAACGCTTCATATTATTGGGATCTATGTTGAGTTCTATTGATCTATTGATTCAAATCAATTTGTATAAACATAATAAAATAAGCTCTTCATATACATATATCATACAGTCCACGAATAAATACTAGTTAGACAAGTTTTCACATCAATAAAGCTAACATATTATAACATGAACTAAGAATTAATGCTAAAAAACAAACCTAACAATAGCTTAGAACGAGTAACTGATAACATTAGCAAAGTTCCCTACTTAACAACAGTAAAGTAACTAACATTTAACCAACGTAACGTAAGCGATTTACACTTTGTCAAGCATAACTCTAACATATCAATGTTAATTTTTACATTCACATAGTAATATTTTATCAAAATTTATCATAACCTTTAACCTAACTACATAACTCCCAACGAATAAATCGCTAACATATCAAAGTGTTTCACATTCAATAAGGCTGAATAACATAAGTCGTGGTAGCTAAGAACACTAACAAACCTACAACACATTTCCCTTATACACGAATAACAGCTAACATAAACAAGTTCCCTACTTAAACAACATAAAGTAGCTAACATGCTACAAAAACATATCCTATTCACATTTTTTCAGTAATATCTCTACATTCAATGGTTAATTTAAAATTGACATGTAATAATATCAAAACTTCCAAAAAATTTATCATAACCTAACCTAACTATCATCAGACCATTATTATTATTATTATAATTATTATTATTATTATTATATTATTATTATATTATTATTATTATTATTATTATTATTATTATTATTATTATTGATTATTAACTTATTATATTATTATTATTATTATTCCATAGATCTCAAAACATGCCCAATGAGAGCGAAGGAATAACGCATCATACTGATGGAAGATTTAGATAAACTGGGAAAGCACGGCAACAGCGCATCAGACAGAGAAAATTTGGCAACACAGCACAGCCAAAGTTCGGGGCGTAATATCGATAAAGTACCTAACATCGCATAGCAAAACTTAGCTGAACCTTTTTTTTTTATCATATCTATAACATAACAATATTATTTAACATTGACATAGTAATATAATTTACTATAACCTAAGGTAACTATCACACGACCAACGAATAAATGCTAACACATCAAAGTGCTCACATCAATAAGCTAACACTGTGGTGCGTTTACTGATACTAAAGAACATAATGTAAACCAACACACACACACACCACACACAAGTAGTTGACACACCACACACATACCATACACACACGCCACACCACACACAAACACACACACCACACACGCACCCACAAACACACACACGAACACAAACACACACACAACACACAACAAACACACCAGACAAACACACAAACCAAACACACACAAGCAGTCACAAATTAAAAATTTTATTTTATTATTATTATTATTATTAATTATTATTATTATTATTATTATTATTATTATTATTATTATTATTATTATTATTATTATTATTATTATTATTATTATTCTTCCACATAGAATTCAAAAACATCAATAACGCTAACAACTACTTCGACTGGCAGGTCATAGCTAGAATATTGTTCGGTAATATGTCATCTACGTCACATCTAAACATTACGCAATCTTAGTAAGCTCAAGGTGAATAATCAGAGAACTGTATTTGCTATGACTTCACTGACTGTCAATGTGGCTGTTAGCGTTATTGATGTTTTTGAATTTTATGTGGAAGGCTAATAATAATAATAATAATAATAATAATAATAATAATAATAATAATAATAATAATAATAATAATAATAATAATAATAATAATAATAATTATAAGTGTGTGTATGCTTGTGTGTGTTTGTGTGTGTGTTTGTGTGTGTGTTTGTGTGTGTGTTTGTGTGTGTGTTTGTGTGTCGTGTGTGTGTGCGTGTGTGTGTGTGTGTTTGTGTGTGTGTGTGTGTGTGTATGTGTGTGTGTGTGTGTGTGTGTGTGTGTGTGTGTGTGTGTGTGTGTGTGGTGTGGTTTTACATTATGTTCTTAGTTCAGGTAACGCAGTGTTAGCTTTATTGAGTGAGCACTTTGATGTGTAGCATTTATAAGTTTTTGTCAGTGTAATCAGTTACCTTGGTTATAGTAAATATATTACTATGTAATGTTAATAATATTGTTACTGTTTATAGATATGATAAAAAAAAAAGGTCAGACTAAGTTTTTTGCTTATGCGATGTTAGATACCTTTATCGATATTAACGCCCCGAACTTGGCTGTGCTGATGTTGCCCTTACTTCTCTGTCTGATGCGCTGTATGCACAGTGTTGTTTTTTTTTTCCCCAGTTTAATCTAAAATCTTCGCATCAGTTTATGTATGCGTTATTCCTTCGCTCTCATTTGCATATTTTGAGATTTATGGAAATAATAATACTGAGTAACTATTCTAATAATAAGATAAAAATAATAATAATAATAATAATAATAATAATAATAATTAATAATAATAATAATAATATAATAATAATAATAATGGTCTGTATGATAGTTAGGTATGGTTATGATGAAATTTTTTGTTAAGTTTTGATATATATTACTATGTCAATATTAAATTAATTGAAATGTTAGAGATATACTTGAAAAAAGTGTGAATAGGATATGTTTGTATGCAATGTTAGCTATTTACTGTTGGTTAAGTAGGGAACTTTGTTTATGTTAGCTTGTTTATTCGTGTATAAGGTGTGGTAGGTTTGTTTATGTTCTTAGCTTCATCCCTCTTATGTTACTGTCCACTTTATTGGATGTAACACTTTGATATGTTAGATTTATTCGTTGGGGAGTAATATAGTTAGGTAAGGGTTTATGATAAATTTTTGATAAATATACTATGTTAATGTAAAAATTAACATTGATATGAGTTAGAGATATGCTTGACAAGTTAAATCGCTTACGTTACGTTGGTAATGTTAGTTACTTACTGTGTTGTTAAGTAGGGAACTTTGCTAATGTTATAGTTTACTCGTTCGTAAGCTAATTGTTAGGTTTGGTTTTTGGTACATTATGACTTCTTAGTTAAAATGTTATGATTGTTAGCTTTATTGATGTGAAAAACTTTGTTATACTAGTATTTTTCGTTGGACTGTATGATATATGTATATGCAAAGAGCTTATTTTTTATGTTATGTTATACAAAATATGATTTTTGAATCAATAGATCATAGATCAATAGATCAATAGATTATGGAAGGGTAGGAGGGTGGGTGGGTGTTTGGATTAACTGATTTACTGGAGTACAAATTTTGTGGATTTAATAGAGCAAAACTTGTATTTAATAGATTTAAAATGAACAAAAATGCAGTTAGCAAACAAAAGTGTTTTTTAAACGAATAAGCAAAAATA
>JABUQX010047723.1:0-61147 GCA_015478945.1 Trachelipus rathkii
TGGATGTATTTCCAACTAGGGCACGAACAGCCGTAATTTGGGCACGCTGTTCCACTTTTTTGCCCGAGACCCCGTGGGCGATGGAGAGCCACTGAGAGACGAAAGTAAATGGATACGAGCGATACGCCAGGGTGGAATTGGACCAGCTGCAAAGGCCACTGTAAGGGGTTAAAAGAACGGAAGATTGCAGTAATAAGGCAGAGTTTTTTTGGCAAATTTTTGCCCAAGAATGCCACCACCAACGAACTTAAGAGATGAGTTTGTTTAGGCTTGTTAATGAAATGTCAAATAAGTAAAAGCGCAAACCGCACTTAATTAAGTCACCTCTAATTATGGGCCAGGTTCCAAAGAGGTGACCCTATAAGTTTTTGAAATGTTATGCAAATAATTGTAACCCTTCTTAAGATGACCCCCTGCCGGGGGTATAATAATTGGTTGTCTGTAACTGCCATTCCCCCGATTAGTTTTATCTTTTTTTTGCCCATTGCACAGCATACTGTGCGTATCCCCTGTTATAAAGGAGATGACTGCCGTCTTTGGAAGAAGCGGGTCCCCAATCTCTAAGAGTGATTAATTGGTTTAACTTGAGATTCTTACCTAGTTTCCCACCCTGGAGTAGGCGTGGCAGCGCAAAAATCCATCAGTTGACAATGGAAGGACGGTCGAGATGCTTTTTAAAGCTCAATAACCTGGTTTTTGAGAGAGGATACATGGGTCAAGCATGAATTGCGGGGCAGAAACAAATCTGCACCACGAGGTGGGAAGCCCCCACAAGTGCCCAAACGGAAAAATCTTTGAAAAATAGGCAAATCGAGTAATGTTATTCAGCCAGCCTGATATTCGTGTTTGCATGGTTTTAAGAACCGAAAAACTGAGTTATTTCAACATCAATCGAATTTGGGGTATCCGTTCCCTAACCGTTTGCCCGCTTTTTTTTGCAAATCAGAAAACGGCCCGTCCCTCTAACAGAAAATGGGATTACAGCTTCTCAGGTGTTTTTTTTTGCGCCAAACCGTGAATATTACCCTCGGAGAGTATTTAGTAGAGTCAGAGAGACCCGTGGAGAAGCTATTGATGGTTTATGATAAATTATTTAAAACAAGGTGTAGCCAGGGTTGTTCGATCTCAGCCCGCAGTTGATGGCCAACCCAGGAGAGCCAACCTTTGGAAGCAGAAAACCGAATTTTATCAGCTGTTCGTGTTCCTAAAAAATTTGGAAGGAAGCCAAGCTGTTCCCTTGTTAAGAAACAAAGCAATATTAATTTTAGGCGAGCTGCGAACCAAAGTACCAAGGGCCCCTATTAATGGTAATTGCGGTTGCTGTTTTTCAGCGTAACTAATAGCAACAGTTTTTTTATATCTTAAAAAAATGGTCAAGCTGTAGCAGATGAATTTAGAAACACCAATAAAGGATCTATGTACCATTATTTAGCGAGGCCCCGATCAGAGTAAGAAAATAGCAGAAAAATTAAAAATAATAAAAATTCGTGAGGAAAAGATATCACTAGGCTAGACAAACCTCCCTTTGTACTAATCTTTGGTTTCTTTTACAGGTAAATTCGGAAAAAAGGTTTAATGTAAATTAGGAAATTTTGGCAAAGTGCAAACAAGATTGTTTTACACAATTATTGAATAATAAAATATTTTTAGTTAGTTTGTTTAATTTTACCCTCCCTCCAAGTAGTTTTTTTCCACCTATCTTGACCTTTCCTCTAATCCTTGAGATTCGTTTGTTGCTGGAAGATGAGACATTAAGGAAGGCAATGTCTTGTGTGGCTGAAACTATCCAAACAATAATATTGATAATTTATGCTGCAGAATGGGAGATGCCTTTGTCCTTTCTTGCATTGGATGCTTGTTACTGGTCCAATTTGTTTGTTTTATGGAGCTAGTTACTCCAGGGCCCAACCCTGATCTTTTGATTCTGGTAAAACGTTCGTTTACCCGACGTTGCCGAAAACTAAGGAGAGAGGGGAGGGGCAGGGCCTAGGTGCCTCAATGATTTCCCCGACTAATATAAGTTTAGGGAAGGGAATAAAAGTCTTCTTCCACACTCCCCTTTGAATTTAACGAATGTGGAAAGGATTAGCTGGGAGGGCATTAACGAGACGGCGTTTTTGTTCCCCTAACAATTGCCTACATTTTAGGGTTTTTTTAAATAGATTCAATGAGCTTGTTTAACGGCTTTTTTGGGAGGAGTGGTCTTGTTTGATAATGCCCGCCCTTGATAAGGCCCGCCACGCCGCAGGGGATTCTATTAATAATTGTTAAGACGCCGGACCGAATCGGTCGTGGTTGTCAGAATAATTCAAATTAGGCCAACAAGCCGGCAGTGGGTTGCCCCCGTGGCAGTTGATGGTTTATCTATGAGTGGTGGGGTGAGATGTTCTCCATTACTTTAGTCCCACTTTTCATGAACTTTAAGGTACTTTTTCCGCTGAACACCAGTTGTGATGGTCGAAAGTTGATTATAGAGCGTACAATCTCTTCCCTTGTCCATAATATTATTTTCAGCGTGGACACAAATTAATAACTTTGAAAAGCAAGAAAAACCCTTTTTTCAGATCCCATCATTCCAAGATTAATTAATTATTTTATTTAATGTGGTCTGAAGTAAATAACCTCAGATCAAATATTATATATTCAATAATCAATAATAATAAAATAATAATAAATAATTAATAATAATAATTATTATAATAGATAATGCCATATGCAATGAAGTTCAACAAAACCCATTTTCCATTTATGTGTAATTTAGTGTAATAAAAGGATGCTATAACCCCGAACAACTCGTTATTCGATCGCGGTTTTGCTTGCCGACAAATAAGCTCTTTGTAAGCTTTTTGGAAATTTTGGAAAAAAATGAAAAAGAAGACTAAAATAGAGTATATTCTGTTTTGCATGTTTATAAAAAGATAAGAAGTGGTACTGACCAAAATTATGAATCTTCCCTGTGCGATAAGGCTTGTTTGCCTTTCCTCCATTCCGATAACGTGTTTAATTTATAATAATTTATAATAGATATAATAAATAATAATTAATAAATAAATAATTACTGGTAAATAATATATTATAATAATAATAATACTAATGATACTTGATTCAGGTGGATAAATGATGTAAATGGGCTACGACGATAAGAGATTAAATAAGGATTATACTGATAGAGGGTCGATAATGAGGAAACTAATGCCTATGTAATGATTAGATTACTGCGGACTGAATGAATAACGTAAGATTAATGAGAATGTGATAATGATAATTAAGAATAATGATGAATGGATATATGAAATAATGGATGATGTGGAATCGGAGGAAATTGGATGATTGAAAATGAATTGATGATGATGATTTGAATGATTGATGATGAATGGATGTTGAATGATGCATGATGTAGACCTGAATGATGATGATATGAAATTGGAATGGATCGAATGACGGGGGATGACATTCGTATGAAATTTGGGAGTCTGATTGACATGAGCGATTTGGGGAGAGTGGTGATAGAACCTAAATTGATGATGAAATGGATTTGAAAATGAAATTGAATTAAATTAAGGGGTAATTAAATAAATAATAATAAATCCAATAGAGTAATACATACAGATGAAGATCGAATATATACTTAATCAGCCGAATTCTCATGACTAATGTAGATTATTAATTGCACCGATCGTTGAGATAAGCATAACATTAATCATTTAATAATAACTCAATATATCGAATACATAGCATGAATATAATAATGATTGCACATTGGAATATGTTGTAGAATCTACGGCTAATATTGAGGCAAGATCTGAATCAGTGTTGTTGTCGGAATAAATGGGACATTAGTAGTAAGCTAAATAAATCAGACAACAATATACAGTAATGAATAATCAATGAAATCAGCATAATAAGCACATGAATGTAAAATGATATGAGTGAAGTCACAATCACTACCGTTAGGGATGACAATTAATAATAAATAGATTAATCATTCGTTAGATTCAATTAGGATTATAAGTGCATCAAATAATATAATAATAATAATAATAATAATAATAATAATAATAATAATAATAATAATAATAATAATAATAATAATAATAATAATAATAATAATAATAATAATAATAATAATAAATGAGCAGATAAACAAATAAATAAATAAATAAATAAATAAATAAATAAATAAATATAATGGGAGGAATGGTTGGTGTTTGATTGATAAGTTGAAATGAAATTTGAAATTTGGAATAATTGTTTTATAAATGAATGAGATAATAACCGAAGGGAAGGTTGAACAATAGAGAGACAAAACCACAAGAGAGTTTTTTATTGAAAGTGGGAATTCCCAATAAAAAAAAATCCAAAGTGGAACCGTGTCCCCACAGTGGACGAAAACAGGAAACGAAAATACAAACAATAGGCCCTAAACTATTATATTTCCAATTTGGCCTAGCACCGGAGTTTTCAAGCACAGCAAACAGAACCAGGAGGGTTTGCCATCAAACATCACACCCCGTACTTATTATTGCAATCCTCACCAAATCATGCATTTTTCTGTTGCTCGCTTATTCCCCTCGTTTCTTTTTTTTAAAAAAAAACAACACAACTTACCACCAGGACAACTGAAACTGCGGTTTTTTCGGCACAGCACTGCACCGTACCGCATCCGGTGAGTCGGTCAACCCCATTACGTATACTTGGTCATGTACAAATTTTTTTTTGGTAAGCAAAAAAACCTATTTTTATTTAAACTTGAATTAAACAATAAATACAATAAATAGCAGGAGTCCCTTTCAGTTAAAAAATAACAATTTTGGCTTAATATAATACTATATATATATAGTATATATACACTATATTTAATATATATATATAATAGTATATATATATAATATATATATATATATAGTATATTATTATTAATATTATATACTAATATATATAATATATATATCATATATAATATAGTATTATATATATATATAATATAGTTAATATATATATAATATTATATATACTATATATATGATATATCATATATATATTCCTTCACATAGGGAAACGAGCTTTTTGAAAAATGCAACTGTGATGCCAAGTTGTAATCCAAAGTACCCGATGAGTCAGAAAATGATTTTTAGATTTAAAGAATGATGTCCCCAGTAAATTGTTAATGTCACAAAATGTCATAAAGAAAGAAAGAAAGAAATGAGTTTGCCCTTAGATTAAGGTGGACCTGCCTGGGTTCCCAGAGAGAGGTTTTTAAAAAGAGATTGAAATCTTTTAAATTTTTGGGAGCGAGACGAAGAGGGCAAAGTGGCGGGGGCGGAGGGTTGAATATGCCCGATCGAATGCTACAAAAGACGTAGAGAAATATTTCAGTCGGGAAAGAATCAATCTTACAGATGGACAAACTATAATGATATAATATTAATATATATATTATATATATATATAATATAGTAATATATATATATATATAATATATAATATATTTATATTATATATTATTATATATAATTATATTTCACTACTACTTATGGTCGTAGTTTTATAATTAGCTAAGGGATAATATCAATTCCTTTTTATATTATATAATATAAGTATATATACTATATATATAATATATATATATATATAGTATATATTATAATATTATATATATATATATATATATATACTATATAATATTATATCATATATATATATTATATATAAATATAATATATAAATATATATATATACTATTATATACAGTGGCGTCATCCAGGGGGGGGGGCCGCCAGGGGGCCATGGCCCCCCCCCCGAAATTTTTTTTAGACACTAAAACATTTTTAAAGTATCCTAATCTGGATTTATATACAATAAAGTCCCAGAGGTTTTTAAATATTAATTTTAATATATATAATATTATATATATTATATATATATATTATATATATATACTATACTTAGATCTAATGTATATCTCATATAGTATATATATATATACTAGTATACCAACCAACTCACCTTATATATATACTATATATAATATTTAGTATATATAATATATTAATATATAGTATAGGGGTAGTCCTACTAATAATTATTAAAAGAAACGATTTTTGTCTGGCCCCCCGAAAAAAAATCCTGGAAACGCCAACTGTTTAAAATTAATAAATTAATATATATATATATATGTAATATATATATATATATATAATATAATATAATATATATATATATATATATATATATATAATATATATATATATATATATATTTTAATGTATATATATATATATATATATATATATTATATATATATATATATAACTATATATAATTATATATATATATATAACTATATTATATATATATTATATATAACTATATATTATATATATATATATATATATATATTATATATATTATATATATATATATATTTATATATATAATATATTATATATATATAATTAATATATATTGCCCCGGTTAGATTTAAAACCAACTCCTAACCTCCTAACATACCTTTAAATGGGGGAGAGGGGAAGGTTTCTTTTTTCCCATTTTCCTAGCGTTTTAAAGAATAGAGGTTTGGGAAAGTAATGCACAGATCCAATTATTAAGACTGGATAGAAAAGTCTGGTCAAGCATCGTCTCTAGCCACCGATTGGGCCAGTGGTTTCGACTCTTAACAAGCGGAACTTAATCTGTGATAAGAATGTAAGACTTGAGAAATGTGGATTCTGATTTTATTTTGTAATAGGGTATTCCTGTTTTTTTTGCATATAAATTTATTGCATTTGTTAAAATCTGGTTTTTTTCGAGGGAGCTTGCAAAAATTTCCAAACCACTCACATTCCTTTTTAAAATTGTTTTACAAGTTTTCAATTACTGAACCCAGAAACACAAATCATATAAAGAAAGAATTAAACATAAACAACATTGGAACGAAAGGTTGGAAGCCTGCGTATACCCAAGAACAATCGTCCCCGTCCAATAAATGAAGATAATTTTTTTTCAAATTCTCTTCCACTGGTTTAGCAAGGTTTTAACCGAAACCCCCTTTTCCCTTATCAACCATTAATATTTTTTTCCACAAAAATGGTGGTGATATACCATATACCAGTATTAAATAATTACAGTGATTAAACTTGTTTGGATAATGTGAATTAATGTTTAATTAATAATAATGAATAGTGGTTCAAAAAATTTAAACAGTCATTTAAGTGAATACTAAACTAGTGATACTTTTGTGATAAAGTGATAATGTTAATCAATAATTGAAATTAGTGGGGTTGAAAATAATTTGTTATATAAGTGATACTAATAGTGATACTTGTGATAAGGTTAGATTAATAAAGAGTGAACATAGTGGGTGAATAATTTTTTTAAGATATGTTGAAAGTAAGGGAAACCGATAGCAATAACAATATTATCATTAAAAAGTGTATAACATAAATTTTTCTTTAATTAATATTATTTTGAATAATGGTAAAATAAGTAGTGAATTATTAGTAAAAAATATTAGTGTATTTTTGTGGTTAAATATATGTTTTTGGTATTTAATTATAACTATAATAATAATAATAATAATAATAAATAATTAATAATAATAAATAATAATAATAATATAATAGTAATAATAATAATAATAATAATAATAATAATAATAATAATAAATAATAAATAATAATAAATCATAATAATGTATAAATAAATAATGAATATCTACGAATATATATATATATAAATATATATTATATATATAAATATATATAATTATAATATATATATATATATATTTATATATATATATAATATATTATATATATATTATATATATTATATAATATATATATATATTATTTTTATGTTGTGTATGTATGTATTGTATGTATGTAATGTATGTATGTTATATGTAAGTTATGTATTTACAATGTAACGTATTTTTCATGTTTTTTATATATGGAAAGTTTTTTTTTTTTTAAGTATTCTATATGTATTTATATAAAAGCGCCCGAAAGAGCTAAGTGTTAGAGCACTCGCCAAACCAAGCGAGGGTTCCCCAGGTTCGCAACTTTGGTCCCGGGTTGGGGAGAAATGCTGGAGCTATTCTTCTCTTGGGCTTTTGGCTCCGTCCCTTGGCTTCGGAACGTTTAATCGAGACACCCACTCCTTGATTAGGGGCTCTGCCCGTGGAGCCGTGGTGTTTTATCCCTTGTATATTAAAAAAAAAAAAAATAATGTTTGCTTTTGTTTTTTAATGATGTTTGGGTAATTTTAAATTTTGGTTTGGTAGTTCACCCATGGCAACGTAAATTTGGTAATTAATTTATATATTACAGAAAACTCTACTGCAAGCATTTTTTTTTTGTGTCTGTTTCCCAAAGGCAACCTTAAATTCTCCGAGGCCCATATCGCTCGCGAAACGAGGGGCCAACCTTCCCAAGTCCCTTAAGCCGACGATAATATTAATTATATATATATATATATATATATATATATTATAATTATATATATATATATAATATAGTATTATATATATATATATTATATATATATATATATATATATATATATATTAATACCCCCTTCTGGTTGGGGCCAAAAAAAGGCCCAGAGATTCTTTACAAATTCCCACAGAGTTGGGCAGAGTCCTGGTTTTAAGGTCCGATCCCATACCGGCCCGATACAAGGCAAAATTGACAGTGTTGCAAAGGTCAAAGAAAAATTGTTTTTAAAAATAGTAAAGTGAGTTCGTTTTCCCAAACAGACCTTTACAAGTGGTGAAGTTACCAATGTAAGATTGAGAAAAATAAGCGGTTTAGAGTTCCTGAGGCCATAGCTTTTTACAAGGATAGAAATGAACCATTGTGGAAAAAGGAATTGTCGCAAGAGTCCCCTTTTTCTCATTGGAGGGAGGGTATATGGACCCTGGAGAAATTAATAAGAAAGAACAAGTTGTCTGCCCTAACAATTAACGATAATTATAAAGAGAGTGAATCCCAACCAATTCGACGAAAAGGAAAAAGAGGCAGAAGAGTGGGTCCCGGTGAGGGGGAATGAGCTGATGAAACAAAAATTGCCTAGACCACCACCTTTCGGAAAGAGCTATGAGAAGTGAAGCCAACCTCCCAGATTATGAGGCACATCCCATTCAGGGCGAACTGCATTCCCCCTAATAAAGGACAATTAACTTTGGTGGTGGCGTGAAGAAATTCTGAAGGGGACCCTCAGAACACCCACCCTCTTACAAGCTTGTTTTTTTGAACAAAGAGGAAAGAATGTGATTCTTCCAAAAAGGAACAACGGGTAAAAGGCACCAAAGAAATATTAAGGATAGACGCAGTTTTTTAGTTTGTAATTTTTCGAAAGATGTTTTTTTTTTTCGAAGGTCGTGTTTTTTGGAATGAGGGATAATGGAAGGTGGAAATCACCAGGAATAGGAAGTGGGATAAGGTGATGAAGTGATAGAGAAGGTCATTAAATGGAATAGTAAAAAAGGGTTAGATTATGGGACGGACCTTGAGGAAATCAATCACAATTTATTAGATTTTTGAAAGGATTGAAACGGTGTCGTCCCCTTACAAAGAACGACCGGAAAGGATTATCAATAGAAAAGAATAAATACAGAAGAGCAAAAAGTTTTAGAAATCAAAGATTTTTGCGACAGACTTTCTATCAAAAGCTTTTAAGATAATGTTTTTTATCGCTTACAGCAAATGGGATTGGATATTCCACCCGGAATATCGACAGACGGAAGGACCAAGAATCTAGAAGGAATAGAAGTTATCAGCTTTGATCGTTTTCTATGTTAAGCCCATGATTGGGTCATCGGAGATTGAAGATACGCAAGTTTTAATGTTTCCCAAAATCTTTTCCCTGTTAATGGATAGTGGATTCGGCAACTTTGGAAATCTGGAGGTTAAACAAATAGGATAGTTCAAATACGGTAGAGAGACAGAGCGCTATGCATAGGGGGAGGGTTTTTCGATCCCTAAAGTCCCCCGGACCCCTAGGGTTAAGAAATTACACTAGAGATAGTTTCCCCTCCCTAGGTTATGAACTTTATAAAAATAGAACCGAGAGGTTTTAAAGGGTTGAGGGGTTTTTCCTTCTTATTTTTTATGACACGGGTTTTTGAATAAGCTTAAGCCTTCTAAGTAAAGATGGAAAAAGAATAAAAATTTTGATAAGATAGACGTAATAAGTTTACCCAAATGCCAAAAGTGTAAGCTTAGAAAAACATTAGTTTTTGTATGCAGATTTAAAAATTTGTTCGTTTGTGGTAAATAATCAGCCTTTTTTCCAACAACTTTTTAAGGCCTTGTTGAAAATTTGATAACATCCTTATCCCGATTTGTCAATCTTCCACAAACAAAATTCCCGAAGTGAAGACGTTCCCGCAACCCCTTGCATTACGAGGGCCGGGCCTTTTGAAGAGGGTGGGAATATGAGCGGTTAATCCTTTCCCTTGTGTATTTGCCAACAGTTATAGTAACTTTAATAGAAAAGATGTAAAGAGGTTTAAAAAAGTTAAAATATCAAGTGAGAATTTGGAGAACAAAGAATAAACTTATTAAGTTTTTTAACCCTGTTTTTGAGTTTTACATTATCCCAAAAAAACGTTTGTAGGGCAGGAACCATCCTTAAAATGTCCAGAGTAAAAGATAACTTTTTATATTCCCTATATTATTTGGAGTAACTCCTGGAAGGTAAAAGAAAAAGTCCTTTCACCATAAAACAGAATTTCACAGATTTTTTTTAAGTGACACCCAAACTTAAGCAACCCGCTTTGTGGATATGATGCATCCCAAGGATTACATTTTTCCTTGTTTTTGCTGGTTGGAATACTCATGCACAATGTCCTGAATTGGTTTTACAGAAAGAACAAAAGGGCAGAATCGAATGGGATATAAAAAATTTGAAAAGAAGTGATTTTTGAGAAGGGAAGATATGTTTAGAAGATTTTTTGGTTTTTTCACGCTGCTTTGAAGTGCAACTTACAATGGCATCTTTTCCATCTGTGGTAAAGTAAAAATAAATTCAAAGAAAGGCTCATGTTCAGAGGAAAGTTCCCCTGAAATGCAAAAGGGGGAAGCAAGTTTAAAATAAGTTAGAATAATAGAGGCTTCAAATCATTCAGCAAAGATTTAGTAGAATAGAGTTTGGATGTATAACCATAAAAAAGAGATTAATGAAAACTAGAAATGGGGGATGGGAAAAGATGAATAAAAAACTTTTTGAGAAACAACCATAATTCACTGTGAGTTAAAAGTCCTCCCAACTTTAATTAATAAATTGTTTGAAATAGAAAGGTTTGAAGACAAAAGCTTAGGCATAAAGCGAGCAAGAAAAAGAGGAAAGGAAACCTTTAAATGGAATAGAGAGCTTTTGACAGTAGCGGCCATGTCCATACCCTGGTCAAAGACTTGGATACTTTTAAGCTCCAAAATACACCAAGCTAGACTCTTAAATAGTCCCCTTTCCTTCGGTATTGGGGAGGAATTAGAGCTTCTTTTCCCGAGAGGTAATATTGCAACAAGGAAAACCGGCCCCTCGGCGATAGGCTTCAGGGCAAGCTCTTTTTTACATAATTAATAGAATTGTAACAGGGCTTACTAAACTCCCGAAACCGTTTCCGTAGATTAATATGATCATATACCACATATCATTTATAATCTCCAGGTAAAAGGACACACCTGTGTAGCAGAAGTAGTAAGGAAAAGTCCCTCTTTTAGCTGAAATCGATGTATTTTTAATTTTTGGAAAGCTAAGACTCCAATTCCTTTAAACATGAAACTACACCAAAGCACACGCCCACCAAACACAAGCTCGATAGAAAAGAAAAGACGATCAGGATAAGATGGGAGCCCAACTTGACCGGCAAAGGAGGGCCGTTGAGTTCTCATTAGTAAGAAGAAAATATCCGATTTTTTAAAAAAGATTAGTGGTGAAACTTAGGTCAAGTGTAAAAATTCAAGAAATTCGTTAAGAGGAATTAGGAATGGGCGTAAGTGGGTCCCCCTTATATGTTTGGGTGTAGTGGGGGTTTCCGAATTCCCAGATTTGTTTTGTGAATCAGAATGATTCCATCTTTTTTTCCCATAATGATCAGTTTTTTTGAAAAACCAAAATATAAAGTTCTCCCTAAGAATAAGAAGATTTCGGATGCCATTTGGCAAAAATCCTTAGAGACATTGTTCTTGCATCAGTTTTTTTGTTTCTCAATTCTTTTGCCCATAAGAAAGATAATGTTAAGTGTAAATGCAATCCGTTAAATGGCGGACACATTTTTATTCCTAAAAATTTTCATTTTTTCAATTAGTGCTTTTACATTAATTTTGGTCCTATAAAAGGAGGAAAGTATAATTGGCCGTGAAAAAAACAAAAATTTAAGCAGTTTTTTTCCCGTTGAAATTGCCATATTCAGCTTTTCAAGTTACATAAATAAATCTCGGCCGATTTGTTGTGCCTTTCTAAGAAGTCTTCGCCTGCACTATACGTTCCGTGTTTTGTTATATATGACGTATTTAACTTGCCTTCCATAACGTACCATACACAGTAATGGAACGTGTTGAACTACACTGAAATGAAGATTACAAAAATAAAAACAGAAATTAATTTGGAACAAATTTTCCCAAATTTTTTTTTCTTAATTTTAATATTTAATATATTCAACTCTAATTCGTTTTTTCATTTTTAGGCAAGAACACAACCAGGATCGGACAAAACAAATTCGCACTGGTTGAAAAATACAGAGTATTTCATTAAACGAAATTTGTCTAACTTCTTAAGAATTTTTCCTCTAAGAGTGCAGATTTTAGGAATGCACGTGCTTTTTCTAGAATTGTGGCTTTTTTGTTTCATCTTCCCCAAAGCCAAAGAACAAATATTCCGTTTATACAGATCCTTTTAACCTGTTTGTTTTTTTGTCGTAATAAATACCATTATTAATACTTATATACATGTGCTCAGCAGCCGAAACTACCACTGAGTACTCCCTCTCTCACACGACAGACAACCTGGATAGATCAGGTTTTTGGTTAAGCGTTTTTTCCAGAGAATAACTATTCGAGTAGATATATGTATAAGTAGGATAATATTATCATTCCAAAGAGTAGTTATAATATATGAGTCGATATTAATAATACGTTATACTCACATTAATAGCTTCATAAATAGTAATAAATGTAGTATCGTAAGTCTATACTAACCTAGCTATATAGTTATATTTATATAGGTATTAAGTACATATTTAATACGCGAGTCGATATATCAAGTATTATAAGTAGCGTATAGTGATGTTTAGTAGTAAGAACAAGTAATAATATAGAGTTATTTATAATCCGCAGGCGTGAGCTGTTGGAGTATTTTACATGGGGGTGGCTTGAAAGACAATTTTTTTAGTTTAAAAGGGCGAATAGTATACGCGGAGTTAAGTTCATATAGTTTGATAGATATATATTAATATGTACATATATATCGGTAACACTGGTAAGTGACCGGTAGCATATATTATAGTATATCTGAATTAAAATATATACTGCGATATATAGTATTAATAATATATATTATTATATATATATATATCTGTATATTAAATAGTATAGTAAATCAATAAAAGTGACTGGATCCTTTTAAGAAAGAGTAAAGCATGCCAAAATAACGGAAATATCGTGCTATAATACAGTAATATATAAATATATAAGTAGGAGTATATGTAAGTATTAATACTGTTTATATAGTATATGATATCGTACTCATATACGTACTATACTATTATATATATATATATATAAATATATATATATATATATTATATAGTGGATATCACTTGCATATTTTAAAAACATATAGTATATATAAACAATATATATATTATATATTTATATATTCATAATATTTTAATACTAAACATAATCATAGTATGAGTAGAATGTAAAAATACATACATATATTTATATCAAAATTGTTTTCATATATGTATAAACCCGAAACATAAAAATTTCCTTTTTTTTTAATATTGGCCACAATAAACAAACCATTAAAAATTTTTATGTTGGGGGACTGTCAAAATGAATAGGAAAGTTTTATTTTGAATTTCTCTTCAAAAATAAATAATAATATAAATAATAATAATACATAATTAATACTAATAATATAAAATAAATAACTAATAAATAATAATAAATAATAATTAATACATAATAATAATAATAATAATTAATAATGCTTGCAAATAATATTAATTAATATTGATTAAGAATTAATTATTAATTAATTAATAATTTATTAACCAGTTAATTAATAATTTATTATTTAAATTATCATCATGATAATTTATATTAATTAATTTAAATATGTATCATAAGTTTTATGGGTAGTTCGGGATTATTAATTATTATTATAGCTTAACCAATGATAAGATTGGATGATTAAATCACTGTCTAGAGGTTCCAGATTCCTTTTTTTTTTATAGTGCATATAGTAATAAATATAATATATAGTATATTTGATATATATATAACTATATAGTTAATGATAGCGATAGTATATGATATATATCTATATTATACTATATATTAGTAGTATATAGTTAATTATAATTTATTCTATTATACTGTGATATATTGACGTATATGTAGAAGAAGAAGAAGCGAAGAAGAAGAAAGAAGAACAGATAGATAGATATATACGAAAGGAAGAAGAAGAAGAAGGAAGAAAAGAAGAGAGAAGAGAAAAGAAAGAAGAAGAGAGAACAGACAGCAAGAAGAAAAAAGAAGGAAGAAAGAAGAAGAAGAGAGCAAGAAGAAAGAAGAAAAGAGGAGAAAGAAAGATCGAATGAAGAAGCCATGGAGATGGTTTCCTTTCTGCAAATATACGTTAGAGAAGAATTTCTTTTTAAATAAAATTTGTCAGTACATGTTTTTGTTTTTTTTCTTTTTTTATGAAAACGAATGAAAGATTTATCCGTAAAATTTTTTAATGGTCCAAATTTCATGCTTTCAAACGCATGAAAGGTTTTTTAAAAAAAGTTCTTTTCTAATGAATAACTTTGAAAATGACGCTGGGAAAGAAAATTAGAAAATATACACGGCTATTGTGGTTTTTGAGTTTTTTTTTTAATACAAAGGTTTAAAAAATACCCACCAGAAGGGCATTCTCAAAGACACGCTCAAAAAGGGAAGGTCCCCCATAGGACGCTCAGGGAAACCTTACCAAAAAATACTTATGGAAAATACAGACTTTTTCAAAAGGAAGTAATAGGTGCCAATGCAACGAAATATTTGAGAGATTTGCCTGAAATGTGCAGACCCAATGGAAAATTCTTTACCTCTTGCGATTTCGTTCTAAGACCTTAATTGTCATTTAATTTAGTTTAACAAAATTACGCAGTTTATCGTTTTTTTTTGTCATTTGTGTTTTACCCACGGAATTTTTCGTGCATAAACGAACGCGATTTCTCATAAAGTCACTTTTTGTTTAAAACAATTTTGGAAATCCAGCTGTTTTTTGTGATGGAACCGACGTTTGATTTTTGTGAATAAACAGAAATAAAAAAATAACCCATAATGGGTATTTAATATTTACAAAATTAACTGATCAATTCTTGTGATGGACTTTATAGATTTTGCGAAGAATTAAATTCTTTTAAAAGCTAATTTTATTGTTTGAATGAAACATTACCATCAACTTCTAAACCGGGCCCTACCAACGCCGCCCATCTTGTTTGTTTAAACATTTTTGTAAGAAACCGTGGGCTAAATTCCGGACAAGCACGGGAAAATAGCAACCTTACCAACGAGTTAAGGAAATTCCCACCACGTTTTGGTGAGCAACTTTTTCCATGAGTTTGACATAAAACGAACCCGCAAAACCTCGAGCATTTCTTTTTACGTTTCGTAAAGCCACAAATACAAAACAAAAAACGCTGTTTTTAATCAAATTTAAAGTTAATTATTTTATTTTAATAATTTTAAAATTTCTTTAAATAAACTCAATTATTAAAGTTAATAATAATTCGGGTGAAATATTATCCCTTTATTGAGGTGACCTTTCACCCTGAAATTTTGGTTTGGAGTGGGTTTGACCCTGTTTTTGAAGTGGAGGGAGCGAACTGCGGTGTTATGGCATTTAAATGGTAAGATGAAGGATCAGAATTAAATGAGTAATAATAGAGAAAAAAATCAATAACTTTGGCAATTACAGTAACTTAAGAAAAGAAAATTTTAATAAATCACCACACGATAGTTATTTAAATTTTTTTGAACAATTGGAAAATAATGGCTAAATATTCTTGATTTTTTTTATTTGTTTTTAAGAGGAGGGATTTAATGAAAATTTTAGAGAAAAATGAAGAAATTTTTTTTTGAAAGCAATTTCAATTTTTATTTTCCTAAGAAATTCTTTTATAACAGTTATTTTATGGTATTTGTAATTAAATCAACATTTGATTGTATCTTCTCAAAAAAAAAAAAAAATCTCTCACTCTCTCTCTTTCTTTAAAAGAAGGAAAACTCTCATATAAACTCCCCTACAAATTCAATGAGCCCGAATATACCGAACACGTCGTAAAAAAAAAGGGTCATATGATCAAATAGCTTTAAAACACAAGGGCCTTATAGGACAGATTGGGCAGGAACAGAGACCAAAACCCCCAAAAAAAGGCTTTTGTTTTTGCAACAAAACCCCTTCCCTCGCCCCTCCCTCCCTCCCCCCCAAAAAAATGGCGAAAAAGGTCCAACCGCTCATACATTCTTTCCAACCATTTAATTTATTGTTTGAAAGTTTCACACATTGCCCCACCACACTTTTTTTTTTTAAACGTTATTACCCGCTCACGGGCAGAAGCCTATTCAAGGAGAAGTTTTGTAAGTAAAAAGCATTACAATTCCCCCAACCAACCAAAATTTTCCGCAGGGTAAAAGCCAAAGATTGCCAAGCCTTTTAATGTGAGGGAGATTAAAATTCGCCACCCCAAAAATACAGTAAGAGAAGAGAATTTCCCCAATAGAAATAGAAGTAGCTGGAAAGCACGGAAGTCATAGAAGAGAACAAGCCTGGAATTTAATCAATTGTCCCACAGCTTTACCAAATTATCTTTTTATAAAACGATCGGTTTCGTTTTTCTCTTTGCAAACCGAAATCTCTATAATATTTTATTTTTCCTTTAACTCTCTAATGATGTAATTTCGGTAGTCAGACTATCATATTTTCTATATTAAAAAATATTTGAAAACTTTGAGAATATTATATATATATATAGTTATATATAATATATTATATATTAATTATATTCTTATATATTAATATATATATAATTATATCTATATTTATATATATATGTATATATATATATATATATATATATATATATATATATATATATATATACAGGTTTTAATAATTCGTAGTAAAATTTGCCAAAATCTTACCTAACCTTTTTGTCCTTTCTAACCACACACAAATTAACACATTATAATAATATATATACTATATATATATTATATAATATTATATTATATATACTTATATTATAATATATATTTATAATATATACATATATACTTATATATAATTATAATATATATATATATATATATTTATATACGGGTAATGATATATATATATATAATATATATATATATAATATTAATTATATATACTTATATATATTATAATATATATATATATATATATAATTTTATATATATAATTATAAATTATATAATATATATATTAATATATATATTATATATATATAATATATTCTAATATATATATATATATATACAGAAAAAATAAACTATTGGGTTAAATTTACTTAAAATTCAGAATGTATTTTTTACCCATTCGTCCCCCTTGAAGAAAGCCAACGGAAGTTCTGAATAAAGATGGGCCGCCGAACCGTTCCGAGCGGGGCTTTTTCCCTTTTTCTTCCCATTTAAAACGGTCTTTCATTTAACCAAATTTGGGGTGGAAAAAGTCTACTTACTACTGGGAAAGGAAAACGAAAAGATAAAAAAGTTTACTATTTTAAATATAAAAAAAAAAGGTCTAATTTACTACTTGGGGAAGAAAATATATAAGAAGTCCTATTACTACTGGGAAGAAATAACAAGGGAAAGGAAGTCTATATACTTTTTTTGGCGAATGTTTTGGGTTTTTTAGAGCTATTTTATGCAAAGTAACTTAATAATAACCAATGTTTTGTGTGTTGTGTGTTGTGTTGTTGTGTGTGTGTGTTGTGTGGGTGTGTGTGTCTGTGTGTGTGTGTTGGTGTGGTTGTGCTTGTTTTTATAATGAAGCCTTTGGTTTATTTCCCAGTTTAATTTTACCATTTCGGCACCAACAGACCCAATCAATAATCCTTTGCAAGACATTTTAAAGATAAATCGCTAAATTGTTTGTTTTTTTCCCCCTGTCCAATTCCTATTTTCCCGTTATATATATATATATATATATATATTATATATATATAATTATATTATATATATATATATTATATTTATTATATATAATATACTAATATATACTATTATATATATACTATATTATTATATTATATATATATATATAATATATAATATATAATATATATAATATTATATATTATATACTATATATAATAATATATATGATTAAATATTATATATTATATATATATATAGTATATATTATAATATATATATATATTATATATATATATATATATATATAGTATTATATATTATATAAATCACTTACTTTTTTTTTGTTTAAATTAAATCCCTCTTATAATTATTTTTTTTCAATTTTTTTATTTTTTTTGCAAACCATTCTTTTTTTCGTCTGTGGTGGGTGTGTACGAGAGAGAAGAGAGAGGAAGGAGAGAGGAAAGAGACGAGAGAGAGAGAGAGAGAAGAGAAGAGAGAGAGAGAGGAGAGAGAGAGAGAGGAAGAGCGAGAGAGAGAAGAGGAGAAGAGAGAGAGAGAAGAGAGAAGAGAGAGAGAGAGAAGAGAGAGAGAGAGAGAGAGGAGAGAGAAGAGAGAGAGAGAGAGAGGAGAGAGAGAGAGAGGAGAGAGAGAGAGGGAGGGAGAGAAGAGAAGAGAGAAGAGAGGAGAGAGAGAGAGAGGAGAGAGAGAAGAGAGAGAGGAGAGGAGAGAGAGAGAGAAGAGAGAGAGAGAGAAGGAGAGAGAGAGAAGAAAGAGAGAAAGAGGGAGAGAGAGAGAGAGAGGAGAAGAAGAGAGAGTTCCCCCCGGTCCACAAATTTGCAATAACTTTTTTTTACCTATATTTTGAAAATTATTTTTTTTTCATACGAAGGGATATTACAAATATTACATATTATTAATCTAAAAAAGAAAATGTTCGGGGTGGGAATATCAATAAGGAATGGTATGTGTTAAGTTAAGTAATTACGGAACACGTGGAAGCTAGGAATCATTTTGAAGAAATACCGGAAGCCCCAGAACTTTAGGGTAGTTGCCTAAGATCTTGTTTCAACTTTTGCTTACTTTACAACCCAGCTAAATTTTAACATTGATTTTGGTGTTAATGATATATGTGAGGTGAAAAACAATTAGGGGAGCGAGTGTTACTGAAACCACGAATACTGGCACTGAACATCTACCTTATTTTTAGTAAGATAACATTCGTAATAGAGGAAAGTTCGTTACTTAATTTTATAAACTGAAAAGTTAAAACAATATCATGGTTTATAATTTCCCTCATTTTAATCGATAAATAATCCATGTTGGCCACCTTTTCTCTATTTTATAACCCTTTTTATTTCAGATAGCTCTTCAACCATGCGCTATTGTCAATTTCTTTTTTACTAACCAGGAGAAGCAGACAACTAGAGAGTTTTTTTTTTGAACGGAAAATGACGTTAAAGAACTTTCTCCTACCTCTTTTTCTTATAACGTGCCAAAAAAAAAATTTCGCCAAAATTTTTTTTAATTATTTGAAATACACTAGTTTCTTCATCTATTTGCCTGACGATGTCGCGCACAACCATATCATCTACGAAAACCACTCGAACATTTTCTGCAGGTTTCCTTTTCTTCAACGTAGAAAGAGTACATTTTTCTTTACTTGAGCATGCTTCTAGGAGGTTAGAATTTCTAAGGCACTTCCACAGAGACCATTTTTTGGCTTAACTTCTTTTTCCACCAACTGAATAGGATTATCATTTTGTATCTAGTCCGTTCTGTCCTTGATGAATAGTTTTTTTTCAATCATTTGCCCTTAAACATTCTTTTTGGTAATGCCATGTGTTTCTTCAATCATACTTATTTTTTGGACTGTTTTTTTTTTTTTTTTCCTTTTAATGGGGTGGCGAATTAATAGAGACTGTTCGGATTTAAGTTTTTTTAACTGCAACACAAAATTGTGACGCAACTTTTTAACTTGTTTTTTCCTAATATTGTTGTTTAACCAAGAAAAAAAACTTGGCCTTTATAAACCGGGGATCCTAAGTAAGTTTGGGCAATAAGAATTGAAGGTCCAAATTAATTTTCCCACAGAGCCAAAGAGTTTTTTCATAGCTCTAGTTTTTTAATTACATCTTTCCCATTCTTTCTAAACCGTCCATCATTTTTTCATTTGAAGTTTGGTTTTCAAAATGGCTTTTTTCCCTTAAGCGGTGAGAATTAAATGGGTATTACATCGGAGACAGAACCTGTGATAACGCTTGGAATTTTTTTTTTTTGGTAATTTTCCTTCCAAATGGTTTTTTCCAAATAGCTTCAAACTTTCCATGATGTGGGAGGATCATGAAGTTTTTATCATTACACAGTTTTTTGAGTTAAGAAGAGGTCCTCGTGGACCTCTCAATTTAAAGTTTTGCGGTTCAGATTTCATCTTAAAGTAATTTTTTAATATAAAATTCTTTTATCAAATCTCGACAATAAATATCTTGCGCAAACATTCGCTGGGCAAAGCGCGGATGGGATCTTTAATAAAGTGCGGGAATGTTTACCCCTGCAAAATCACTTTTCATATTGTGCCAAGCCGATATGAGCCGTCGGCCGCAAACCTACGGTCCACAGAACCTCGGAGCAGCACCTTTTCCTATTTCGAGTAAGTAGTGGTTAACTAAAACTTGTCTCTTTTGTTTAATACTAAAATGATCAATATAGTATTCTATATAATATTATATACTATATATATATAATATTATATTATATATTATAATATATATAATATATATTATATATATATATATATATATATATAAGTATAGTATATATATATAATATATATATATTATATATGAAAGGTTTTAACTTTCCTTGCCCAGTAAAAACCATTTTTTTTTTGATCGAGTTGGACTTTTGAGCCCGCCGTAAAAGTTCCGAGTCATAAGGTCCCGAAGAAAGTGGAGACGAAGCAAGTCGCACGAAAGCCTTCGACTTTTGTAATTAATGTTTAAAATAAAATCTTAAAAACTTTACTTATAATATATATATATATATTATATATATATATAATTATACTATATATATTTATATATAAATATATATATATATTATATATATATATATCTTATATATTATATATTATATATATATTATATATATATATATATATAATAATATATTATAGAGAGAGAGAGAGAGAAGAGAGAGAAGAGAGAGAAAGACTTAGGCCGTATAACCACCCACCAGTTTTAAATTTGGATTTTTTGTTTACAAGGCCGATATGCCCGAGATTAATAACGCTCGAGATGCCAGAACTGACTTGGGGAAATTAAAGGACCGAATATGTTTCCAGATCCCCCCCCCCCCAGATATGAGCGGAATTCAATATTATATATTATATATATATATATATATATATATATATATATATTATATATATATATTATATTATATTTATTATAATATATATATATTATATATAAATAACTATATATTATATATAATATTATAATATAATTATATAAATTGGGCGGGTATACAGGGGGCAAACTTTGCGCCCCCTAAAAATCTTAGAAAAAACATGAAATCCTTATATATTAAATTTTTGCCAGACCGAGTTTTTTTTAAAAGGGTTTAAATTAAAATAAAAAACCTGAAAAAGATACATCAATCGATAGATAATGAAGGTAAGTAAAATTTACCTAAAATTTATTATTCCAAACTTTGAGAGGTTTGTAATTTTTTTTCCCTAAAGAGGTTTTAATTAGCTTTCTTTTCTGACTTGTATTCTATCGCTAGCTTGTGGTGGAATTGCAAAAACCCAATTTGGGACTGTCTACAATATTGGACCGCGATGAAACTGCGGATTTTGTCAGGAAGAAAATTAATCACTTACTTAACATATTAAAGCTTTTTGTATTTTTCCTAAAGAGTTTTTAAATATCTTTTTTTCCTGACAGTAAAAAAATTCCCTCCGAATTTTGAAAAAAATGAATGTTCGAGAATATTTATGGGGTTTTAAGTTTTCCTTTAAAAGGGACAGATTTTGGTAAAACCCCATTGCCAAAACGAATTGAATTTGTTTTTTTAGAAAAAAGATTTGGATCAGCACATAATATAATATATATATTATATATATATATATATAATATATCTAGTATATATATATATATATATATAATACTTCTATATTATATATATATATATATATATATTGATGTATATATCTAATATATATATATAAACTCCGGCCAGCAACCCCGACAGTTCAGCAATGCCATGTAACTTTAAAACTTACACAGCTACAGAAAATAAATATTTTTTGATTTAAGCGCCAAGCAATTTTCATCGATGAAACTTTAAAAAAAAAAAATTAAATTTTAATCCTAATATTATATTACATAACACCTTAAATTAGTATAATCTTAGGTCTGACAAGCGTATGCCTCTCATCGACCTCCCATTCCTGCAGTAATACGAGAGCGGAAGAGGTTTTATACCGGAAACAGTGTTTTTTGTTTTAAATTTGCCTCCCTGGAGAAATGTTATTTTTTTTCCTTTTTTATTTTCCCCCTTTTTAGGGGGGTTTTCGAGGACGGAGGGACCATGAGGGGGCCCCCCCGGTAAGGCCGGAGAATCCCCGACTACTGCCCATCTTTTTGGTTGTTTACCCGTGGGGTATCCTTAAGATTAAAAAAGAAAAAATTCCCAAACCTAACGTGGCACCTTTGCGGGCTCCCTCGGAGTACTCGAGCTTCTTCTTTTCTAATTGGTATTATTACACTAACGTAATTTTTTCAGATATTTTAAACCGGAGCATTTGGTTTTATACAAGCGTTATTTTTTTTTTTTTTTTTTCTTTCAATGGGTTAAAAAGGTCCCCCCCCCCCATCCTGAATTTAATAAAATCTATATTTTATTTTTTCGTGTAGCTTGTGTATAGTTTTTTTTAAGTCTTAGCTTGGCAATGCGTCCCTTTTCCGGGAATGCCTGTACCCCTTTGACCCCCCACCAAAATGAAAATGCCTGCCTACGCCCATATAATATTATATATATATATTAATATATAATATATTATATATATATAAGTATATTATATATATATACCTATTCTATTATATATATCCTATATATATACTATAATATATATTATAATATATCATTATAATATATATAATAATAATACTATATAATAATATATATATATAAAATATATATATTATATAATATATATATATTATATATAATAATATTTATATATATATATTATAATATATATATATTATTTTTACTGCGATTTTTTCCAGGGACGTTTTTTTTTAAACTTTGCCCACTCCCGCAATACTTGTCACCTCCAAGTTGCCCTACGTTAACTATAGGAACAGATAAAGCAAAGGTTGGTGGAAGGGGACAAAAATTTAAATCCTTGAACGTTAAAACGAATTTAAATATGACCTTGGTGTGTTGGATTTTTATATATATATATATTATTATATATATATATATAATATTATAATAATTATAATATATATATATATAATATATATATAAAATATATTATATATTAATATATTAGTAATAATAGTATATTAATAATAGTATATATATATTATCAATATAATATATATATATATTATATATATATTAGCGCATGTCAAGAAAAAATGCATTTAGAGGAAATTAACCTAAAATGAAATTCTAAATTATTTGAATTGGGCGCCGATATGCCAAACTGTTGCGTATCACAAAACGCCGACGCAAGCGCACCAGTCTGATACTGCGGAACTTAAGAAATATCCGAGCATAATGGAACTATTATGAAAAATAACGCTCTTAAAAACTTCCAACTTGATTGGCATTCTCTTTTAACTTATTATTAAAAACATATATTTTCAAGAAACAATTTAGAGGGTGTTTTGTGTACATATTATAAATCACGATAAATAAGAGTGCAGATACGAGCGTGCAGACTGTATGAAGTAAGGTGGTCGTTTGCACGCTTCATGCGCCGCGAGCTGCCTCATGACGCATTGCGGTAAACTTCAACCAATCAGAATCTTGGACGATGCACCGTTTACATACATATATTATACAGCTAGTACCGTGATTTCGTATTTTAGCAATAACTTTTCATATTGTCTTTTAAAATATATACAATTTGTTTTATAATTTTAACATAATCTTGTTTCATATCTTAATCTTGTTATTTTCTACTATTTTAAGAAGTCTTAAAAAGTGCAATAATTTTCTAGATAAATTCGAGATTTTTACTGGAGGACTCTGGCAGTCATACTTGGGCTGTGGTGTTGTGAGGTCGTCTGTTTCAAGCTTGTGATAATTTCCTACATTAAAAATGGTAGGCTGGTTTTCCATAAATTTTTAATTTTATATGTTTATTTTTATTGCATTATTCAATATTATTTTCAATAATGTATGTACAATAGTACAATTAAAACTCAAAACGCTTGCTAAAATGTTACGTATTTGTAATTTCTTATTTCCGTTACAGTAGAAGTATACCATTACATTTTTATTATTGGCACTCCCATTTTTAATTGGTGATTTTGTTTATTTGTAGAGATTACGTTTTTATTGCTATTACTCACTTCTGTAATTACTTAATTTCTTTAGCGAATTCTCAAAATCTCGACAATTGAAAGTAAGTAATGAACGTTCAATATATATATGTATTATATATATATATATAATATATATATTATATATACATAATTTTTATAATATTTATATCTATTATATATATATATATATATATATATATATATATATATATATATATATATATATATATATAATATCTTAAATTTATAGGCCAACTCTACTTCCTGCTCTATATACATAGGGATTTTTTGTTGTTGTTGTTTTCTTTTGTTTTGAATAGCATAAATTTGTGAACGATCGAAGTGCATGTGACGTCTCTCGCGGCAGACAAAACACTGCCTTTCAGGAAGGACATCACGTGTTCAAGGCAAGTCAATCACTTGCCGAAGAAATGTGTGTTTTTTATATGATAAAATGTGTCTTCTTTATGTTCGCATTTTTTAAAAAAAAAAACGTATAGTTTACTTATTAAGCATTCTTATTCCATATAATAAGAATATAATTTTTTTTTCAATTTTATAACTAATTATACTTTTAGGCTAAAAATATGTTTTTTTAATTTTAATTAAACTTCCCCAGAAAATATATCCTCACTTAAAGGTCCTATATAATAAATAACTTTAAAATTAAGATTTTATAAGACTGAATGGTTAAAGACAAATACTATAAGCTTTAATTAATTATATATTAACTATAACTCTATTAACCAGTTTCTGTTAAACCAAATAGTAGTGATAGTCTATATAATATATATATGTACAGATTTATATATAATAATATATATATATACTATATATAATATTATTTATATGTTATATATTATATAATTATCTATATATATGTATATTATAGCTTATATAAGATGGGTTATTACACGAAGCTGATTAAATATTCACTTATAGATACTATATAGTATGAGTATAATATATAGATATATATATATATATATATATATTTATATATATATATATATAATATATCATAATAATATACGAGCGTGATACGGTAGCGATATAGCATGCTGCTGCAGGAGTCGAGGTTATGTCAGTGGAGTCTAACTTAAAGATTGTGACGAATACTTCTTATCGGGTGGATCAGGGGTGAGCAAAATATTTCAGAAGGGAGGCGAATTAATTTAGGTGAGGATGGGCAAAATTGTCTTTCTCATTGACCCAAATGACACTCCTTCACAAGGAATTTTCCTTATCAGTATGCTGGCAGCAATTTGTTGAACTTGTTCAGTGGGCACTTAATACAACTCTCCCTAGTTCTGCGGCCTGTGAGGAGCGAATATTTGTAGTATATGGTTGGATATTTTGAGAGCAAAAGGAGGTCAGAGAGCCCTTTGGAACTGTATTTTTAAATTTTTGAGCACCTAAATCTTTTTGAAAGGTAATATGGATTCTTGTTTTACGCTGTGAAGATGAGATTGAGGAGAAGGTGAAATTCTTGGAGGAGGTTTTGTGAAATCTTTGGATGATCAATTATTTTCAAATAATTTAGATAAATGTAATTTTGTAAGGATATTATACTATTTAGTATTTAAATATTAAATCTTTCGATGAAGGTCGACATTATTAGCGGTGAGACGTGCGGACTGGATAGAGCGAGGTTTAGTGGTTCTGAAATAAGTGCAGGTAGGAAGCGCATATGCGGACTACGATTTCTAGAGGTCTAGGAGGTGCGAGCTAGCGGACTAACCAGCCCAAGTACTGAAGCGGTGCACTGATCTGATATATATAGACCATATAAGCGGTAAATTAGTATATACTATTATATTAATTTATATAATACTAATATTTAATTATATATTATATTATGATCTATATATTATATATTATAGTAGGTAGTATTATATATATATTATGTATTCCTATGTGACTTGTAAACAGAGGGCTAAATTCCACATTAAAAGACTTGAAAGTAAGTATAATTCAAGTAATATAATATATATATAATATCTTATATAATAACAAAATAATCTTATTATTCATTATTATTTTATTATTATTATTATTATTATTATTATGTAGTAAGTAAGTGAGTAGTTAATGTTAGTAGTAGTAAAGCAAAGCATATGTTGAAATCTTTGTTTTTATTTGTAGCAGCAAACGCAACCGAATGCAAGCGATTCGTTGATAAATATTAAGAACCGTAGGAACCGGGTTTTTATGAAAAACTTAAGACGGCAAATAATATTATATATTAGTATATATATATATATTATATAGTATATAATGAATAGAATATATATATATGATTGTATTATATCATATGGTGTAACCCAAACACATAATATATATGTATATATTTATATAATAATTAGTAGGTATACAGTTTTTCTCTTTTCTTTTCTGGAAGATGATAAGCTAATTGAAACATGCTTAAATATATGCCCAAGTCCTTGAAATTGAGGAAAAGATGAGCATATTGAAAATGATGCTGGTGTGCATTCGTTAATTTGTTCAGGGAATTTTAGGATAAATTGTAAAGATCCAAATTGAAAAACAGCGAATAAAAATGCTCATTGATTGTTATAGAAAAAATGGGGTGCCGTCTGAAGATTATTTACTTCTAATTTGGAATCAATGAAAGAGAATTAAGGGGATGTAAGTGAAGAAACCATGTGAAGATTTTTACACATTGAAATATATATGGAAAGACGATACAGAGACGTGGGGAATAGGTGCGATGATGGGTGATTGTTGATTTTTGTAAAGAGAACAAATTGACTCAAAGAAGAAAGCCAAATGAACAAAGAATTTTTAAAATGCAGAGTATAGCGATGTTTTTGGCGATCTTAAAATATGCCATTGGCATATTTGGGGGATCAGTCAGAGTAGGTTCTCAAGTAAGTTTTTTTAAGTTTTTGTTTTAAATTTAAACCTTAAAATAAGACTGTTTATGATGTAGTCGCTCTATTAGAGAGTCATTAAAAACCTTAAAATGGCAAACCATTAAATATTGAAAACTAATTAAAGTATCAATTATAATAATAATGAAGGTCATGTCTGTGTTCAGTGTAAAAAAATATAACTATATTCAATATAAATAATAATAAATATTTATTTGTGTGTAATAAGTGTTATTTGATATTCAAGTTCTCATTATTTGATCACCCAAAGTAAGAAAGTATGCCGCATATAACAATAGGATACCCAATGAAAATGGACAGATCTGTACAGATGCTATCGGTAATCTTTTCTAATGATATGGTTAATAATTATACTATAGTATAGTATATTATAGTATATAAATTTATATATTAATATATATTATTATATATAGGTAAATTAATTAATATAGTATAATATATATATTTATATATACGCGCGGTATATATATATATATATATATGATTATATCAATATATATATATATATATATATATTATAATATAATTATATATATATATATATAATATATATATTATAACGGTATATATATTATATATATATATATATATTTATATATATTATGATATAATAATATAGTATAGTATATATACATATATATTATGATAGCGCCGTATATTGGGTACAGGTAATATAAAAATATTTGACTACAAGTATCCTATTTAGAAATAGTGCCAATATTGATATATTCAGTGCAAATTTTGATAAATGTGGAGCGTAAGTTCATAATGAATCAGAGTAGTGCCATTTAGCAGGTGTAATTAGTTAATTAGAAGTATCTTAAATTGTTTGAAGATTAAAGCTGAAAAAAAAAATAAGAAACTGTGCTTTTTTTTTTTGGCTGGGTGGGTTTTATGATATATATTATATATATATTAATATATAAATAATATTATATATATATATATATATATAGATATATATTATAATGATAGTAATATATATCGTATATGGTAAATATTAATATTTATTAATATACTATTAACTAGTATTAGCTCTATTTATATTATATGACACTACTATATTCGTGCATCAACCTGTTTTTAGACGTTTTTTATACTGAAGCTTTGATCTCTAAACTTTAACGTTTCGGTATCCATCCATCCTTTTGATGTTCTTTCTGATCGTTCTTTAGTTGTTGTTATAAATGGCTTCCATTCACTCTTGTGTTATAAGTAATAGTGGTGTTCCACAGAAAGTATTAAATATTTTTTTGTATATTAATATAGCCTAACCATATTAATAACTATTAATAGTGAGAAAGTGACTGGTTCCATACATACAGATATTAAGGATGTAGTTACTGCCAAGTTTTGAACCTATCTGTGACTAAAATATTGAAAATTTTGAATAATAATGTGGTGAAATAAAACAAAGTCTATTTAAGTTTATGTCAATCCAAAAATTATTTTTTTTTTTTTTTCATAAAATTATCGATAATAAATGCATAGGGTTTGTTGTAAATATCATGGAAACTTTGAGGATTATAGCATTGAAATTTTACATCCAAGTAGGTATAAATTTAACTAGTACCATAAAATAGGGGAAAAGTGATGATAATTTTTAAATTCTCATGTTAAAGATATGAAAAATAGGCATTACAAAATACACCTTCACTAAAATAATTAACGTAATTCAAAGGATAATCATTCGGGTGAGTTTGTTTTCAGTCAATAACTTATGTGAGAGGCTTAAAATACATTCACTGATTATTCTTTTGTTTGAATTGTTAAAGTAATTAATTTGTTGGGTTTGAAATTAGAAGATTAGTATTTACAGTAATGGTAGTGTTTGAAAATAGAATTAAAGAAGATTGGAAATAAAATTAAAGAGGATTAACTTAAATATAATGGATGCAAACTCTTAAAAGAAGGAAGGGAATAGTATTTATTAATTCTTTGTATTCTTCAGGTCCCGAGCTGTAGTATCAGGTTGCAGTTCCACATTCTAGTTGTGCAGGTCAAGAAGTGAGCAGGAGCAGCATAAGGACCGAATAAAGAAGAGAGAAACAAAAAATGGGGTTGTTAGAATGTGAATCAGGTTCATTCTAGAGAATCTTTCCCAAACTCAGGATCGCAGTGCTTTGAGCTGAGTCGCCCTGCGGCCCTTAAGGTCATCAAAATATACTCTTTCCAAGCTGATGTGAAAGTAGAAGTATTGAGTGCACAAATTATAGTTGCCAGATATTGTGTAGTGTAATCGGTGCGGATACATGGAGTAGGTGTGGGTTCATCAGGTCCGGGACGATAGGATGTGGTAGATAATGGGGCTCAAAAATTAATTCTGCGATGGAAATTTACGTGGCGGGTCGGGAATTTTCTAATGTGTGAGTAGTGATAGTTTACCTGTGACTGGTAGCGAAATACGGTATAAAAAAAAATTTATGAATAACTGTTCCTTTGGGAGAACTAATTTCAGAAGTAAGATTATACTAGTAGGAAGAAGGCTTATAGTACAAATGTATAAGTTTAGTTATAGCGATTTAAATAAAGATAGAGTAGCGTGCATAGTGCATACTACATGATATATATATTATATAATAGTTATATAAGTAGCCGTATAATATATATATATAATTATATATAGTGTATAGTATATATTATATATAGGTATATATTATATATATTTTATATAATATATATATAGTATATCTTATAGTAGTTATAATATTATATTTAGTATGGTATAAGGGATGTATATAGAAGAGATTCAAAATATTTATGATTCGCATTTGAATTAAGTAAACTATAATATATAGTATATGAGTATAATATAATATATATGTGAGAGTGTGATGCTAATTGGATGTGAGTGGTAAATTCAAGATCATTTTTTGAAGTTTCGAGGTATGGGGTATTAAGCAGATTTGTGGAGTAAAAATAGGTATAGTTATTCAGTAAAATTGATTGATGCGTAGTGTGTTAGAGGGGAGGATTGTGTGACGGTGTTTGCAGGAATGAGTGAGTACCTAATTTCAGAGACTGGATATACGCAACATATCTTGAGAGGGCGTCTTGAATGTGAATGATAACTAAGAGATATTAATTATAATTAGCTAGAGTATTAGAGTAAATGTAAGGGAGCGATAGACGGATAATTGTATGTAATATATTAATATATATATATATATAGTATTGCAATATTTAGTAAATTAGATATATATGATTAATAGATTATATGTGTTAAGAGTAGGTATAATAGGTAATATTATAATATATATATAGTATATATTTATATAGATAATAATATATATATATATATATATATTAGTATTATATATAGATGGAACGTATAGTGGTATACTTAATATATATATTATATATATATATATTGTGAGGTATATATATATATAATAATATAATATATTAGATAGTATTATATATATGATATATATATTCTATATATATATAGACAATTTTGAACAACACTTGGGCTTTTACCACTAGTCCTTCTCTATAAAACACCACCTTCGGGTCTGATTGGTAAGTCTGCACTGAACTTATAGTCTCTTAACTTAATTCTTTTCTCTCTCACAGTCATCCTGCCCTATGCGTTTTTCTTGGCGATTTGATCGGGGTGATTGGGGGCCTTGGGTAGCTTCTACGCTAACTATAATTGGAATGAAATGCTTTGAATCTGATGACGCTTCGGCTTCTGCATATAAGGTGGGAGCTGTAAGTTGAGGGATGAGCGTTCATTCCTTTTCGACTAAATCTTTTCTCATCATAATATCATGGGTTCGATCGTGCTGTTCTTGGCGATTAAGTGCGTATCAGTAGTAAAAAAAATTCCGTTCTCCTATCATATCGCTAATTTTCCTTTCAGTCCAAAATGGTAGGGATACTCTTCGACATGCAAAGCGGGCTTTCATCAAAACGAAAGTGCTCCTAATCTCCTTGGTTTCCTACTGATAAATTTTTTTGGCCTCTTGCCAAACATCTCTAACAACTTCTGTAATCTGCCTTTACTCCTTTATTCGATTGATGCTTCTGTTGCTACGTATCAATGAAAAGGCAATCTCTTTCGGCCTCCCTTATTTTCCTCGTAATAATACTGGACGATATCTGGCATGTCTCTCTCCACTTCTCTCTCTCTCAGGTGTCTATGTCTTTGCCTGTGATTAATTTTTTCGGTGTGGGCTCCTGAGATTTATGAAAGCGTTAGGAAACGGACGGCATTTTTCACCGAGTTTTGAGGGAGGTGTGCTTCCGAGCTGGCCCTCCTCTCAACAATATTCTCAATGTCTCAATACTGTAAAATTTCCTCAGTGTTGGAACACGCGCACATGTCGCAACATTCCGAAAAAAGGAGCCGCTCTGATCCTTGCTAACTCGCCTAATAGCTCTCACCCTGATGGTTCTATCTAGATTTTGAAACTTCTTAACTCTCACTTCTAGACCATCTGGTATTCTATCTTACTTCTTTCAGATCGTCAGTACGGTTTCGGCGTTCGAGTTACTGGGTGAATACTTTTCTTTCTAACTAATTTATGGTTTTTCGCTCCTTAGGGAATACGGGGAGCCTTGCGCGGTGGCGCTTGACTATCCAAAGCATTTGGACCGGTATGGCACTGGTCACTGCTCTCCAAGCTTCCCTTTTGGGTTTGCTGCTAACGATCTAGTACGGGTCTGCGCCCTCTTCGTCATTTGTTATTAAAGTCTAGTTGTTCTTCGTAAAATAGATAATTATCGGCTGTTTTTTAGATGTGGTGCGAGCTTTTTCTTCGTGATTTTCTGATAGATAGTTCTGGTGTTCCTCAGGGTTCTGTCTAATCTCCTATTTTACTACTTTTCATTTAATGATATCTTGCTCATGCCGCTCCAATAATCAACTACTATTCCATTCATATGGCTGGAGTGATCGACGGCTTAATTTACAACCCATATTCAATTTCTGCTCCATCTTTTACTTCTAGTAATTGCCTCTCGTCTAATCTTCCGATTCTATTCTCGCTGATCTGATAGGAATTTCCGGGGTGGGGTCGTCTGATTGTGAGAATTCAATTCTAAACTCAACTTCTTCAATATTCCCTCACTACAGACCTCTAATTTCCTATTGATTTTCGACGGTTTCTCGTCTCTCACTGGATTTGTGAAATAATCTACTCACTATTGGCCTTATATAAACATAAAAATGTTCTTTGATTAACTCACATCACAACGGTTGTAAGGCGGCCTCAGCAGAAGCTAGGAGGTCTGGTTTGTAGACTGCGTTAGACTTTTTTCCGTCTTCTCAGTTGCTCCCCAGTTATACAAGGGCATCATCCGCCTTGTATGGGATAAGTGTCTCATATTGGGGGGGCTTCGGTTTGCCCCCGCGGGACTCTTGGTAGGTGAGTTCAAAGGCAAAAAGAAGTGATAACGTGTTCCTTTCGTTTTGATTCACTTGAATCTCTCTATCTTTTGGCGGGATGGTTGGTGGTGCATTCTATGTTTCTATGAGGGGTGGCCGTGGGAAGTTGCTGAGGGGAACTTTCAACGTCGCGTGCAACCTTTTAGACGCCTCTGTTAGCACTTTGGTGTTGTCGGCAGTGAGGTATTGTGTGGATATTTAGAACTCCGAATAGTTGTGCGGGTGCTCGCTTCATTTCACATGGCACCTGCTCTGTTCTGTGGAATTCTTTCTTCCATCTTTGTGTGTTCTATAATTTATATCGCCCTACTTTAAGGCCGGTCTGTGCTCAGTCTGCGTAATCTATTGCGTGTAGTTGAAGTGTTGTGTTTATTTTAGCACCCGACTCCTTGAAGTAGGGGCCTTCTCTCGCCTGTGAGCGGTGGTGATACTGGTAAAAAAAAAAAAAAATAAAAAATATATATAAGTATATTATTACGTATAAGTTATGCATAATGTATATATTGATATAATTATATAATATATTAGTATATATCATATAAGTTTGAAACCGATATATATATTTAATATATATATATATAATGAAATGCAGTCATTTTACACTTGCAATAGAATATGATAAATTGTAAAGTACCAGTCCCTATGTGAGTTTTCATATAGCTAGGTATGACAATCATGGAACCTAGCAAGGGTTGGTAGAATGTAGGGAGTTTTTAGACTTTTTTTAAAAAAATCACAAAAATAAAGAAAAACCTGATTGAATTGATTTCATTTGGATTGAAGGGTTTTGAGATTTGTTTTGAATAAGTTTTTGTCAGGATAGAAACAAATTGCGCCTTTTTTTAATTAATTATATATTGTTGATAAATAATTTCATTATTTATTAATAATAATTATTACTCAAATAATATTTTGTAATTTATTAGCATTTTTATCATGTTTAATTATGTATTTAATTACAGGTAAGTAGGGGATAACACAGATATTTTAAAATATCTGAGTAATGTAATAACTAAGAAAGGAAAACTAATGGGACATTCTGAAGAGGATGAAAGTTGTCATGTGATGGGTGTGCTGATCATATGGTGACGATACGCATAGAGAAAGAATAGGATGATGATGAAATAACTTATCATTAATTAGGTGATAACTAGTAATAATTATTATTAGAAAAAAAATTGCTAAAAATAAAAAAAAAATAAAAAAATCTTATGATCTTTTTGATTTTATTAATTTCTTTGATCTTTTTAGGCAAATTGCCATTTTTATTATTATTATGAGAACTTCCTATTCACAATACTAATTCGTTACATAACTATAAATATTGTTAATAGTTAAGTAACTTTTTTTTTTGAAAAGAAATTAATCATCTTTGCAAAAGACAAACAATTCTTTTATTATTAGTTTTTCTGTTATATAAGAAATTACATTGATTAATTTGCTTATTTATGATGAAATATACTTTAACGCATAAGGCAGGTGATAACTAGGACTATTATTAATATTTAGAAGAAAAAATTTGCCTAAAAAATCAAAAAAATCAAAAATCAAAAAATCAATGATTTTTTTATTTTTAGATTTCTTAGATTTTTTAGGTTCAATTTATCTTTTATAATATTTATAAAATATGGAAATAATCGTATTATTCTATTAATGAATAAGTTAAATGTATATATTATTATTTATTAAGTTTATTAAATTATTAGTATAATTTGTGGTATAACAGGTAATTTATCTTTATTTTGTATTTGAAATATGATGAAAGAGAATAATTGAATGTAATTGCTGCAAATTCTTTTTATAGATTCCTATACTTCAATATAAGGTTTTGACTTTGATAAATTATAATTTATAAAAAAAAAATTAGCAAAAGCATCAAAAATCAAAATCAAAAAATTGATTTTTTTTAATTTTTGATTTTTTGATTTCTTTGATTTTTTTGGCACAAATTGCTTTTTATTATTATTGATGATAAAAATTAGTAAATAATGCTAATTAATTACCTAATTAATCATAAGTTTAGTTAATTATTTATTATTTAGTTTAAATAAGTTATTTTAATTATATCATATATATTATTATATATATATACTATATATATATAGTATACTATATATTATATATAGTATATATATATATATATATTATATATATATATATATTTTATATATATTATATATGTAATGAAAATGTATATAGTTATATATATATATTATGGTATTGTTTATATATTTGGATCAGTTCATATTTTCATGAAAAATTTTCAATAGTATCTCCTCAAATAAATAAATGAAAACAAGATGTTTTTTAAGATAAAAGTTTTTTTTGGGCAAGCTTCTGGCATAATTGCAGAAGTTTGCCACAAGCAGATTTTTATTAAAACTTACTAAGCTAAACTTTGCTGAACTTAGAAATTTTTTTTGAACTTAGAAAATTTTTCAAAATAATAATGAACTGATTCAAATATAGAACTTTCCCATATATATATAATATAGTAGTGTATTGGAAAGAAGAGTAATGTGAATTTAGTAGTAAGTGTATAATATAGCTATAGTAGATAAGGTGATATTTATAAGGTATCAGTAATAGTAATTAATAATATAATAGTAATAGATCTATTAATGTAGTATTGAGTAATGTAATTTTTGTTATTTCTTTAGTTGAAAATGATGTTTGCACTACATTGATAGAATTTGTTATTCTATGGGAGTGAAATAGATAACTATAGATGGGAAGCTAATGGGCATGGTGATAACTAGTAAAATAATTGGTTGGATTTGAGTAAAAAAGAATTTGCCTAAGATCAAAAAGTCAATAAATTCAAAAATACAGGATTTTTATCCATAAAAAACGAATTGAATTGTATATCGATACGGATGATTAAGAATATTTAGATTTAATCAATTAGGCATAATGTGTTCTGACATAAGGCAGATTTAGTGGCAGTATGCAATGTGTGTTGAGACAAGTACGTATGGCCGCCGAGAATAAGAGAGCCGTAGGAATATTTATATGTCCAAGAAGAAGCATTACTTAGGGTTACTGCGACTCGCCGCGACTCTAGCGAATACGTAGGGCACAGGGTACACAGAGCGGGGCGAAGGTGAATAATATAATAGACTCCGGGGGTTATTTATGTATAGTGAAATGGGACAAGTATCTAATTTTCTCCATAAAAGAGTCCAAATTTATATCATAGCGGTCCTAATGATTTTACCATGACTAGAATACTAAAGTCCTGGACCTAGCAGATGAGCGTGGCATGTTGTATTGACCAGTACGGCTAATGGAGAACACAAAAGGGAGAAGCGAGAGAATTTCCTGGTACCAAGAAGGAGGCATTATGACGGTTCTGGCATCGCTCTGGCACTCGAATGTAGGGGCCAAAGCGGAGGGTACGGGAGGAGGTGCATGAGGTGAGAGATAGATAGAATATCACGAATATTATAAGGGGGTTAGATATGGAATAGAGATTGGAATGGCCATAATTTTAAGCGTTTGCAAATAATTTGGTATAATCGTTGATAAGTTAGCGACGAGGAGCCTATGGTAATTTTACCGTGCTAGGAATAACGAATCTGGACAACTAGAGATGAGCGTGCGTGGTGTTGAAACTCTGCTGAGTACGATAAAAGGAGAAACGGAGAATACGTTCTACTGTTCGAAAGAAGGCATTAACGGTTCTCCGCGGCGGATGGGGATCTGAACGTAGGGCAACAGGGGTACTGTGAGCATTGTGAATAATATACCGAGATAATAATCCGGGGGGTTATTATGTTAGATGTATCGCGATGCAATAGATTTTAAACTTGCAATCATTTGTATTGCAAATACCTTAATGTTATTTTCAACAGGTATGCTAGGATAGGCGAATCACTGGGACTCCTAGCGAGTGGCGGTGCATTGTGTTTCGACAGTAGCTACGGACGAGAAGCAGGAAATGCATAACTCGTGAATGAATACTTCTAGGTCCTAGAGAGATTTACGTTCTGACACCACGATGCAAGTCACTGGAACATGGGCAGAAGCAGGTACAGGTTAGAGTAGGTGAGTGGATAGTAGGGGAATGAATGTTATTTTGTTTGGCGTATTTTGTGTGATATAATATACTATTTATTTTAATTTGTGTTGTATATTATTGTATAATGAAATGCAATAATTTTAATACTTTTTTTTATATCATATTTAGAATGTAATACCCTCAATGTTTTGTGACATGCTAGGGGCCATACGCATCCTGACCCCCTACTGAAATAAAAGAGATAGACATAACAGTGTACAAACGAAGAAGATATAAAAAATGACACGAAGAATACATAGCTTACGAACAGAGACATATAAATAGGAAATACGGAGAGCTTTACTACATAAGGAGGAGGTTTAAATATAAGAGATATGTACACTATTAACGCCGGTACGAGATTGGTATTGGATAAGATGATAATTGATAAGCTCTTTATGCTCAGTTTCATACATAGTATTCAAGGTGTTCGATGTGGGGGAGCGGGAGGGAACCGTAGTAAATGCTCTGCTTGGACAGGAGAAGTATTCTCGTGGTTTGTTGTGAGCGTTGATGGTCGATAACCACAGGAAGACACCCGACGCCCCTCATCTGGCTACGGCGTCAGGATTCGTATACCTCAGCCATGGCTGCAACCAACCTACATCTCGGAGGGTCTTTACATTACTAAATTGTGATTGAAGGGTTAAAAATATTGGCAGTGTTTCATTAGACATATATAATTCTCCGGTGTTAATGGTATTATTATTGTCACAATGCGCGGTACCTGTTTGGAGCCCTGCTTTGGCGAAGTGGGAGGCGGGAGGGAACCGTAGTAATGCATTTTTTTGGCATAGGAGTCGTGCTAGGGTCCAGGATTAGTATTTCTAAGGAGGTGAAAATGTACCTAGGGCGGTATTTACAATTAGAAGATTTGGATTGAGGTTAAAATGATTGGGCATTTCATTATAAATAATAACCCGTTTAATAGGTTTTGATGTATTCACTCAAGCTCGGCGTTACCTGGCGATGGTGATGAAGCTGTTTCTGGCACTACGTTCGAAGGGTAGCGAGCCGAAGGGAGAGGTAAACGGTAGTGAATGCTCTTCTTGACAGTAGAAGTATTCTCGGTTTTCTTTTGTCTCGTCGTAGCGGTAGTGGTCAGAGAACAGTGCTACGCTCTTTGACTAGGTCAGGAGATTTGTATCCTAGATGTGAAAATTAGTCATTAGGGGGTATTATACAATCGTAAAAAATTGTTAGATTGCAAAGGGTAAAAATTATTCCGTGGGCATTTAGGGCATTTATACAGAGGATATACAACCCCAGGGGGTTTATGTGGTAATATGGTTAAGCATCACAGGAGCGTTTACTACGAATTGACGTTAGAAGCGCGTAACCATGGGTCGAGTTGGGGGCTGGTTTAGGCCCGAAGACGTTGCAGGGGTCTGGCGAGGGGAGGGAAGAGAAAAGCGATGGTAGGTAATGCGATGCTTCTTGGGACAGTAGATAGGTATAGGAGACTGGGTTTCTCTTTGTGTCGTCGGTACACGATTAGCTAGCGCTGACAGTGGATGCTAGGGTAGAATTCGACCGGCTGGCATGAGAAAAAGTAACATTAGGGGGTATTTACAAGTATATATATAGTTATCTTAAGTGTGTATATATAGTAATTATAGTATAATCAATTATATCACTAAGTACATAATGATTGATATTAGTAGACTACGTTATAGTATAATTTATAGTATATATTATATTTAGTAGTTATATAGTAATAAGTAATAATATATAAGTATTAGTAAGTTAGGATGATGGTGTAGGCGGATAGTATGGGTTCGAGGGGTATCGTGGCAGTATAGGCCAGTGTTTTTTGGGGTAGATCGGTATGGTTTAAGGGACGATCTGTGGCGGATACTTTTAATTATTGTGGGTGAATAGAATTATGCAGAGAAACTTTTACTTAAATATAGGAGGTCTATTTTCGATATATTTATAGATAGTACTAGGTAACTTTTTTTTCCCCTTTCGACTTCTTTTTAACTTAGATTTTTTAGCGTTTCTCTAACTTGGAGTTTTAGCGTAACATTTACTATTTGGAATAGAACACCATATATATATATTTTTAGCGGTTTTTATAGGTTGAAATTGGGTAAGATTAGGTTTTTTCTTTTTTTTAGTGTTTGTGAGTGTGTGTGAATGGCTTTGTTAGGATAGTTGCCGTCAAATTATATAGTTGGTACATTCCTCAAGGGAAAAGCAGTTTAGGTTTTTAATAATTTAAGTTTTATAATTAAGAGAGATTCTGCTATACGAAGAATTTTTCCTCATCTCTCCTTTTTGTCTGTGAGTGTAGTATCTGCCTATTTAAACATAAACACTCCTATTACAACATCTCGAGAGTCTTGAATCCTAATGATGTTCTGTGGATTAAAATTTTCTTTTCTTTCTACTAAAGTAATCGTTGTGCTTCTTAGTTCTCTCGTTCTAACAGAAAGATTTTATGCTTTATTGGATTACGTTATACTTCTTACGAAACTGTCAAATCTTCTCATCCAAATACTGAGGTCTCTATTTAGTGAAGTTTTGTACATAAAAAATTGCAAGATTCGCTAGATCGTCCGATGCACAAAAGTGTAGTTGAAATTAATGGAAATTAATTGGAGAATTCAATCAGATTGACGCATTTATAACCAAAACCATTTTCATGGAGAAAGTTTAAAATTGTTTGCAAGTTTTAAAGTACTAAATAAATCACTTCAAATGAAGCATGAATTGTACGTATGTCGTTATTTTATACTTTTCTCCACAAGGTCATCTGCCTATGCGGTTTTCTGGCACTTTGGATTGGGCCATTGGGGGGCAGGTTGCGTTGCTGGTCCTACGATAGGATATAGATTGGATTAAAACAAATTACCATCGAAAGTGCTGCGGAAGCCGATACGAGGGAGTAGTATGTTGATGGGTGATGAAGCAGGCGAGTTTATCGGCGACTATAATCTTTTTTCTCAACCCCTATTGGTTACGATCGTGCTGTTTCACTTTGGGCCATTCAGGTAGAGACAGTGCGTATCGGATGTGGAAAATTTCGTTCCTCCCCTTATCATCCTTGGGCTAAATTTTCATTCCAGCTAAGAAATTTGTTGCAAGGGGTTACTCTTTGACGAGCAGAGCCGGATTTCATTAAAACGAGAGTTCGCTGACTCACTTGGTCTTCTCTGACAAATCTTAATAAGACCTTTCCCGAATAAAGTTCTAAAATACTTTTGTGAATTATACTTTCCTACTTTGATTCGTCTTGATGGTTCTGTTGCTAATAACTCCAACCTGAAAGGCAATTCTTTCGCTCCTATTCTTGGCCTCTAACGAAACCCGAACGATGCTGGTCATTCCTCTTACTTTTATCCTTCTTTTCTTTAAGATGTCTAGTGCTTTACTCCTGTGATTAATTTGATCGGAGGCAATGAGTCTGAAATTATGCTGTTGGAATGCGGGTTGGCCCTTGATGGCTGCTCCGAGTTTTGAGGGAGTGTCTCTCTGATCGCCGCTCGTTTATAATATCTTTGCAATGATAGGAGTTGGAGAAAAAAACGTTTTTTTCAAAATCTGTGTTTTTGTGTAAGTAAACACAAAATCGTTTTTTTCCGTGTTTTTTTTTAGTTTTTTCGTGATTTTTTTAAATATAGTATATTAAAAAAGAAATATAAAGATGCTAATATAATATTTCAGGTTATTATTTATGTCAAAATATTTTCAATAATAAGCGCTATCGTTTTCAATAAGAAATGAGGTATGATTTTATAAAATGATCAAAGTAACCTAAGACGAAATTTCTTTTAAAATTTTAAAGATCAATTGAGTTTTTCGGTTACGATTTTTACAGTAGGTGTAGTTAAGTCGTTCTCTCCAACAACTTCTTCCTGGAATAATAAAGGTCCACAGTGTATTTACATTTTGTATTCTTTATATATTATTTTTTGATTACTTTTACATATTAATTAATTTTTATTTTCATATAGAATGGTCTGGGTAGAAGAAGCCAAAATGTCCTATGGGATCACAAGATAGAAAGGACAAAAAAGTATTTACAAATTACAAAGTTAACCAAATTGTAAATGAAAGAGGATAGAGTGAATGACTAATTAATATTTAGGCTTTGAATTATATTTGATTCACTAATCAGTAGTCCCAGCCCAGTCATAGTGAGTAGTGGGCTATGTGCTATGACTACTGAAGCCCATTATCACTGGGGGCTAGTTGCAGTGTGCTAGCAATTTAATTTTGATAGAGATGATAGTTCTGATAATCTCAGTTGTATGAAGGGTAGTGTGTGGGATTGACATAGTAGGTGAGGGAGCAGGGGGCAGGTTAACGAGGACTCACACGGTTAATTAGACTGCTTCTAGACAATTAAATCATGCGTCTCTAGTTTGGCAAATTTGGAGAAAAAAAAAGTAAAGTTATAATCAACAAGATCTAGCTCCTATGCAACAAGGTTAGTTATTTAAAAAGTTTAAGGAAGCAAGGAATGGAGAAAAGAAATAAATAATAACCTTGACAGGACAGCATGAAAAAAATTAGCATTAGGATTTGGTTCAGATCTGAAGGCTGAACAGAGTAAGTGGAGTGAAAAGATGAGTTACACGAGATTTTTTCAGAGAAAAGGCAAACAGCTTAAGAGTTACGTATCCATTGTGAAATCTTTGTATAAAAAAAGTTATATAGCAGTCTGGTGGCTAAAAATGATTAGATATATTACTTAAAAGTGAGCAAGTTAATGAGACGAGCACTAATCTCTAACCTGTAAGGAATAGCTGTATCTTTGAACCACCCACTATAAGAGAAACGTACTCATAATAAAAACGGCAGACAATTACCCAATATACAGCGAGTAATTGGGTGTAATATAGAAATTTTGGATACCTTTAGAGCTCCTAATCTCTTATAACTTGCTTATAAAGGAAGATAATGTAAGCCTTCAAAGAAAGATCATGAAGAAAAGAGGGAAGTAAACCTACACAAATTTTAAAGATGTTAAACTTGTGGGGAAGACTACAACGAGACAGGTTTAGGACCGAGGTTTTTTAAGAGATTGTAAAACTGTATTTTCTCAGTTTCGATTATATATAAGAAAAGATGGAACAGTTTCTCCAGTGCAACCTCTCTAGTATCAGATATTTGCCGTTTGGAAGTTCATTTTTACAATGAACAGTGATGCAGAATGGAATTATCGGTATACGGTATTATTTTTATTACTAAATGCAAATACCAATATCTCTTGTCTCTTACATGTCAAAAACGCTCGTCAGAAGATTGATAAAGGAAGTTAAAAAAAATGGCAAACCAAATACTGTATATGAATTAAGATTGTTCAAAAAGTTTTGCAAATTACAAATTTACCTCTAAATCCCAGAGTAAGAAACGCTTATAAGAAACGATTTATATGATTAAGTCATATAAAAAAATGTATTTAATGGAGAACAAAAAAATGATAAGAGATATATGGATCAGAACCCTGAAGAACACCACTATTAGCAAATTAGAATTTTCCGAATCTTCTGGGTAAGCATAAATTTGGAAACCTTGTATATAAAAAAAAAAACAGAGGTTGAGGCAATAAGACGGTAGCTGGTTAGTCAAGAAGGATAACATTTTCTACATAGAGTGAATGTGCACACGGTTTTATCAAAAAGGGGGTGGTGCTAACTTTTAAAAAAATATATTTTTGTAGGGAAAAAGATATTATTAGTGAGTCGATTTTACATTTTTCATATATTGTCAGTTCTCTTTGTTTTTATACTAATATGGTAACTATAAACTATAAAGTTCATAAACGATAGAGATATCACTCAAATGTTAGTATTTACGAGCAAAAATGATATTAATAATGATTATCACATGACTTCAGCCTGAAATAAGCTTAATTATTATGGCACAATAACTGTACAGCGTTACTCTACTCACAATTATTTATTGTATATGGCCCGCTACGGGCTATAAAGATGCTCTATGAATCATGCTAAAGTAGAAGTTGATAGGTAGAGCAGATTAAAGGATATAAGATATATAATCACAATAAGTTGCGGGGTCATACGATGTCAATGGACAGCCCGAGAGAAATAGCAATGTTAAGAATAAACGACATTTCTAAGACTGAGGAGGAAAATCTAAATTCGGATTAAAGACATGTTTGAGCAATAGAAAAAGGTATATATATCTACATTATGCTAATTTGACTACTCACGTAAAACGCAATCTCTAGAATAAAACGTTATAAAAAAAAAAACATACCTGAAAGAGCAACAGAGTATCGTGATATAAGCCGAAACGTGCTCTTCAGGTGCGTCCGGTTTTTAGTAAACCAGGCGCCATAGAAGAGTATGATTAAGACGTGCTAACTAAAGAATATAGACTAAGTATTTATATGTTCGCAGCTGAAGGGTGATATAAAATATATATAGAGATATAGAAGACATGTCCTGTTTAGTAAAGTGACTCCTGTTTAAATAAATAAAATGATAATCAAAAAACAAGCAATTTATTTCGTAGATTTATTACAAATATTATTATAATACTAAATTATCAGCTTGATAATGACTTGTAAAATTTCAAATAAATATAAGCGTATACACAATAGTGATTATATTATACATTGTTTAAGGTGGTAATGTTTCTCTATAGCGCCTATAGGCAAGTTATTAAGTATTAATGAAACTGATAATAGACTAAATAGTTGTGTAATGGGCCATGCATTAAAATGTGACTAAAGCTCTAAAAAATAATGTAGTAGCTATAATTGATGTGATATATTACGTTGGCTCGACTAAAGGTGGGAGCAGCCTTACGATTTGTAAGGATGAGTTCTTTGGGGTGCAAGGATATTTAGGTATATGGAGTGCAGCCAAGGAAATTCAGTAAAACTACTAGTGATATAACCAAAAAAGTAACTTATCGAAGTTTCTAATCGACTGGCACCGTCAAATATATATATAATATACAAGAAACAAATAGGATTAAAATGAATAAATAATGACATTAAAGAAGAGTCTATGCATATGACCTAAATGCATTAATGTATAATGCTAATTTATACATTAATTAACTACCCCTCGTGTGGTGTACGGCATAATCTAACACTATAGAATGGACACGTAGATAAATTTAATCAATGCAGTGTGTCTTAATCTAGCACCGAGATTATTAATTATTATTCTCATGTGAGTGTGTGGTGTTCCTGCACCGGTTCGAGCTGAACACAGTCATGCTCCACCGTCAGTCTCGTGATCGCTTCAACCGACTTCCGAGCATTACTCACTTATGTTTCATGCACACGGAAGAGTTTGCCCACATGGTAATCTCTCGCTCGACGCTGACATCTCGTCCGAAATGCGTGGTGTGTGGATGAAACGTATGACTCATATACAGTAACGTAATCAGGCTAGCGTGCGCTCACTTCGCGCTCAGAGCCTAGACGTGGAAGCGAGTCGGTTGTCCAGCCCCCAAACTGCATATCTATGACGTAGTATGACACCATCAGAACACCTTCGTTTACAACCCTTCTACCTATAAGCTAGTATAACGCTCGATCTTTATTATGTGAGGGTGTGATAATGGGGACACCGATACACAAGCATGGCTGGAGTTCATTGTGCTCCGCTCCAGACAAGACTGAGTATTGATTCACATGTTACTGAGACTCGAGTACGCAATGCTTTGGGTACTTTGTTAATGTTGTACTGCGCTTTCATATACATTATGTATACACATCGATATGCTATAATGTTCTTAAGCTGGTGCTCTAATTATGATATACGCGATTATACAACACATATTGTAGGTGGTCTCCAGACCGATTCACTATAAATACACTAAAACTTTATCTACGTTACAAAGGAGCAACGAAAAACACTTTAGGATATACAACCATCTATACATTATAATAAAGCACCCATATAATACATATTTAGAGTGAATAGATAATTGTAGAAGAATAGACATTACTAGCCAAAAGGTCACACACCACACAACGTGTTGGTTAGCACCAACAAATCGCATCCTGAGAACTTAGCGTACTACATCTTCGTTGCTCTAAATGATCACTTACATGTGCTCGTAGTAGCTATCAGATGAAAGCTGAAAATTGCATAAATTATACTTAACGGTTTAATGGAGTAAATTTAGTGTTATCAACAGATTTAACTATAATGATAATAGAAATCAGGATTTCTTTTTTAATAGTAGATGAGTCTATAGGTTTAGCTTCGATAGCGAAATAATTCATGTTAAGTGTGAGCGCTTTTATTTTATACACTAGCTTAGTTAAATCAATGGTTTAAATCAGTTATATTGCAGACTACCCCTTGATCTCGTGACTGTATGATCGCCTAGATTATCTATTTTATAGTCTCAAGTGTATGACTAAGTGTGATCTAATATTTTGCTCATAATAGTTCCATTCATAAGTCATATTTTGAGATGTCTTTTACCTGTCCAAAAAATCGCCGTAGTTTTACATTATTTCGATATGCTCAAGACTAGAATGTTATTAATAATGAAAAATTTATTAGTTTAAAATTATCTCATCGTACCAAATGAATGTAAACTCTGATTGGTTGCGACAAGTGAAATGTGATTAAACAAATAGACTTGGTGTTATCAAGAATACATACTGCCCTTTATACTAACATGCTGCCACTACGCCATACCCGACCTTGTAGAAAGTGCATCGATTTGTCTAATGGCTACTCTGTCTGAATGCTATGAATTGCTCCTTGTTACAAGTCAGATTTTGATGTATAACCAAGCCAAATGTAATGAGCATGTGTGATAATAGCGTTGCATTGAACTTATGTTTATAACCTCTATATAAGAGTACTGTATGTGTTAATGTTCTTTAATATCGACTCAATTAGAAGCCTCACTCGTTAAGAAATCAGTAAATAAGTAAATCAGGTAAATCGAGGTAAAAAGTACTCTGTATGATCAGTGCTTTTCTCGCCTTCCAGACACTTCCTATCCTTCCAATTTAGAGTTGTCTATTGATCCTATTGATAAATAACTATGTGATTTGTGAGATGTACATATTTTTATAGCGTATGTACTAATAGTAATTTATAACTTAATGATAGAAGGAGCTAAAATGCCGAGAATGATAGTTATACATAAGATATTATCTGTAGTGGGGTCAAATGACCACTGCTCAAGTCATGTATGTGTAAGGAAACGTGCCGGCATAGGTAAGGCTTTATGTTATTATTTAGACCATCCCTAGCTACCCCATTTCGTGTATACTCGTATTAGTATTGTCACCTTGATCAGTTGAAGAATATCTATTGCTATAGTGTCTACGAATACTCTATAGTGTGATTCAAAGTTGAACTCAGTTTCAATAAGGATGTATATAATTTGATAGCGAGAAGTAGAACATTTTCATTGTATAAGGTGTCTAGTTGGTCTATTCACTATGTTTCAAGATGTCTGCATTACTTGATCTAGTATTGCTATACTTTAATAAGGATTTATAGTTACTGACTTCATAGTTCTGTTGCTGATTATGTGAAATAGTATTACTTGTAATAATAGCTGAGTTTTGTTAACTGTATCAACTTTCGTTATCTCTAATATTCCTTTACTCTCTATTATGATAAAGTATTTGCATTGGTGTAATACTTATATACCAAATAGCAGTTCATGCATACACTACCCATCTAGCAGTAATCCTCCTACCCATACATGTTCGATCATAGCTGAGTCTATTGATCTATTGCTGATAGTGTCCTCTATGCTTCTTTCTCTTTAGCTTAATAATAACGATAGTTGCTTGGATAAATAGCGATGTGAGGTGAATTACTACAGCTATTGTGTCTTAGCGTTAGACTTTATATAGTCTAGTGACTAGTAGATAGTACTGCATAATATGTTACAACCTTTACACATATATAGTGACAATTATTGAGTCTCCTAGCGTCTAGTACTTTACAGTTATTAAAAGAAACGATTAATTTAAAAAAACATTAATATGATGTAATATAGGCTACAAGTAGTACGCACTACAATTATATTAGTAATGAGTATGTGAATTATGTTACTAGATGATAATAGGTGCTATTAATAATACCAACACTGTCATATTATATTACAGCTATTCTCAGATAATGAAATAACGTGAAGATCTACTATACGAACAGTCTCTACAAAATGTCAGAAGACGTCTGAGTATGACTCAATATATGTCAGCTTACTTTACTTATATTATCTACAGAGCTATTCAACTGTTGACATACATTAGTGTGCCGAAACCTGATTCCGAGGTATGATCGCAGTGTCCCGAGCATAGTAGCGCAGAGTCTCGTGTCATTTCCGAATTTCACAGTCAACTCTTGACGTACATCATTTATCTAATATACTTATGATTTCACATAATCTAGAGCAATACTGTCTTAACGTTTATATGATTGACATGTTAATTTCTTCTTCATCCATCTCTTAAATATCAAAAATTATCTATAACTAAAGAATTGGTCTGTGCTCGTTGACTATGATTTGAGACTGTTACTCCTTCTATAATTAATTTAGTAACTCATACTCGAGTACGAATGATGTCTATTTGTCTCTCAAATTTGTCCCAAAGATGCATACCACATATAATCCTTATGTAGGATCTTCAGAGATATCCATACTAGCTGAATACGACTCATCTGTAGATTGAATAGTCATATAAGATCTCAATGGTTATACGGGCATGATAGCGTGCCTGAGTATCTACACAGCCGGCTACCGTTATGCTGCATGATATATATGGCAAATAAATCGTAAAAAGGACCGAACATTGGAATAGTGAGCCTTCGCTTATCATCTCACTATCACGAACCGCATATGGTTGACCAGCAGAGCAATTACGCATGCTATTGCTTAGTTTATACTCTAACTAAGCCATATTATGTGTGATTTACTGTCATAATATATATATACGAGCGCTAGATTCACCTAGGTGTTACTACCTCGCAGTGAATTTGTACATTATGCATATTTTATTCAAGAACTCAGTAACTTCTTATGTTATGTTTGCGACGCATAAGATCTTTCTCAATTTCTTTATTATGTACTGTCTTTGGTAGTAAGCATAACCTTCATCGACGCATGTTAGGGTATTTATATTAACTGCTCTGATTTCAGTTCTTGTTGCGGTAATGTTAAACAATTTTATGTCTCAATTCCTCTCTCCATGACTCAGTATCTGTGCTGATGATAGCTTATCGGGAGCTAAGCGTATGAATATATCATTCTGTCTTTTTTAATCAAAGTGGGAGATAGTGACTTATTCACTTATAGTGTACATACTAGATATGCGATTACCAGCTTAATCGTTGAACAATAGAGGTTAGTCAGAGCGTAGTAGTTCGTAGATTACGATACATTAAGACAGCAGTAGTGATACGTATTTGCTTCTAAATGAACATTAAGCGCAAATTGAGGAGTAGAATCTGTAATATACTCGCATGCTCTAATGCTAAAATTGAACATCCTCTAGCATTAATGAGTTGAGACATGAATTGATGGCCGCCTGTATGAAAAAGTGAACGTTATATATCACCGTTTACATCATACTGCTTAAGTAATCGTAGCTGTACACGTTTGTGTACGTACTGTATTGTATTAAGATACTTAGCTCTCTCGCTCGCTATTCACGTGCTGAGTTGCAACATTGTTTGATTAGTAGTGTTTATTTCAGTCCAAGCGCTAACGTGTTGATTGTATTAAGGATGTGTGTTGCGTGTGCTGTGTAGCACATTTCTGAAGAATTTTAGTAAAGGTTCGATTTAACGTTCGCGTATATAGTATTGGTAACTTAGTGTGCATGCGTTAATCGCCCTAGAGATATTGTCTACTTTTATATAATGACTCAAAGCTCTTTGATGATATCAGTGGTATATATACAGGCATAAATTTTTTCTTGCTCTCGCCGTTAGTAAATAAAAAGAACTATCATTTTTATTGACCTGATGTTTATCGCAACATAGATGCACCTTCGAGCATAATTGGCATGCACTATACTTACGATAGATCATTTACTTAACTTAGTTTTGTGCAGATCTCTCTCAAGACAGCATGGATTCGCGACCCTAGGATGCTGGTGAGTGTGTCAGATTTAGTGCCTGCACATGAGCGTGATAGTGAGTTTGACATACTGATCGGAGGCGTATTATAGATACGTGTCATTATTGCTCACTTGTGTCTCACTCACTGCATACTTCTATTTCAAATAGAACTATATTTTCCAGAATCTAGGAAGACATAAAACTCGATTATAATACTAATCAAATTGGATTCACTCCACACTGATCTGCTGGTAGGTCCGATATAATACGAATTTCTCTCCCTCGCTCTACAACCGAGTCGGCGGCCTAGGGTAGGAGGGAGGAACATCGCATCTTGCTTACTACAATCGCTTTGGTTATTCGCTCGCTCGATATATGAATAGTTAGGGTGAGATGAGAGCTGGATGTGTTAAATCATTCCTTGTATACTCTCGATATATATGTATACAGGTTTATTATTATATATTATGTAATCATAAAAAAACTATTAGTTATCTTTATATCGCCACGTACTACTATATTAGTCTAGTATCTATGGATAGCAATCATTAGAGCAATGATATCTATATACATTGTCTTGCCTATATATTTCTCTATTTTAATACCGTATTTTACGACATAATGCTCAAACACCATTAATCGACCTTAGTGCCTATAGTTATGGACGGGCTCGTATGTCTGACATAAGCTATCTATCTACCATATCAAGTCTAGGATGTACGTTGTTTCGGCTAGTCTAATGCTTTATTGCTTAGTCTGACTCTCTAGTACTGCTGCATAGTCCTCTAATATAGTCGTGTGTTGACTTTGTTATATCTGTATACATGCGTGCTTTTTATTATCTCGATGTTAATTTCGCTCCTGATATATAGGCCTCGTAGCTGTGAGACTTGATCAGGCTCTATAGCTAATAATAACGTATATGCTAAATAGCATCATCCCTCCGTGAGATATATCCATGCTCATGCATTCTATGAAAACCCTTAGCACTTCTCAAGATCTCAATGTGTGTGTGCTAAATAACTATTTTTCGTATGTTAGCAAGATTCATTGCCGTTAATGCAGTGGTCATTCATCTCATAACCTTTCTCTCGATTCGTGCTCGTGTCTTCCCCTTATGACTAATTCAGGCTGCCTGACTATGTCACCCTCATCTAGTCTCAGAACTTGCAAAGAACGTGTTCAATTTTGTGGTAAAAGTATGGGTCTATGGTTTACCTTACTCATGTACTTCATAATATATAATACAATGAACTATTAAGCCTCAGTGGATATACGGATGCTAACTTTAGCCCAAAATAAGCAGTAATTCCGTGAGATAACCTTAGATGCTGCTAGTATCTGAATATATCAATATAACTGTACGACCCTATTATATAGGAAATAAAATGATACATACTCCTATTAATCAAAAAGAGGCTATTAGTATTATCCCTATACATAACTGAAGGGTCTACAATATATCTGATATTAAACATGGCCATACTCATAGGATCTATGATAATTATCATCATTAGTAATAGAGCAAGTATACACATAGAATGTAATTAATAACTTTTCTTGTAGGTCGTCATTTTTGAGACCATACTCTTCCATCGGTTGGTATTATAAACGCATAGATCCTTCTAAGAGATGGCTCAATATTTGAATTATTTCCCGTAATCATATGATTATTGTATATATATCATATACATGTAGACATAACCATAAATCGAATTACCCGAAACAGGTTGAATAGTCGCGAAATAATATATTCTAACTATATATCTTTCAGTAGTTATACTTATGAGCCTAGTGATTTTATTAAGTGATTAATTAATTACTGTCTCGTTAACGACTTTATTAACAAGAAACACTAAATCTCTACATAACATCACTTGCTTCAATTTTTTGTTTAAGTCTAATGCAACACATCAGTTAATTGAAATTAAGTGATCGTTAGATTATTTATATTAAAAATTTTCAAAGAATTAATTCTTTGTACGGCTATCGTATTGCCATAGTCGCTAGGTATCAATATCTAAGGTTAATTTTTAAATGACATTTATTTATATATATTATCAATATACATTTCTGATAATATATATACGTATAATAAGCCAATATATGTAAACATAGTATATGAGCTAATAAATTACTCTATATCGGCTATTTTCTAGTCTGAATGAATTATTATCACTTATCCAATGTTATCATCATATATTATCCATCGTATCAAAAAGGTTATGAGGGGTTATCGTATATACTCATGTAGTAGATGCGCGATATATTATTAGCACGGATAGTATAAGATCCTATAGAGTGACGTATGAGCTCTCAGCGTTAAATATAGAAATGATCTCATCACGTACTTCCTAGGTCCACCGACGTTACTAATCATGGTTTCTTAATTTCGTTATACGCATGATATATTATATAACTATATAATATACTATCGCTAGAGCTATAGTACTAGGTTATAAACCCTAAAGCATTTACCAGCGTTTTACTGTTTACTTTTACTCTTATCTAATCCTAATTATTAATTTTCATTGTTTATACTCTAGTGATCATCTTAGGTGATCAAACGCGTAATTTATCTTGAATATCTTCTTATGATCTATATGAGTAGAACCGTCTGAATAAGTATTTTAAATTGTCCCCCATTTATACTCAATCCTAATATAAGTCATTAAGGATCGCGAGATAGTTATAAATTCTAATCGGCTCATTGAGTGGAGCACATTGCCTCTGCGCTCGACCTCATCGTACATTCTACTTATTAACTCCCTCGAGAACATTCATGCCTCATAACCATCTTTACGTGGATATCTACTTCACCTCCTCGTCCTGAGTATATCTTCTACGTCAATCCTTGAGTATTTATTATGGATCGATGTATTTTCTTTTATTTTTACTTACAGGAGCGACAGTCCGAGAATCCTACGAGACTTTTCCGCATAAATAAGAAGTGTCGCATCTAACTGTGAGAATGTGAGAGAGTCTACTTAGAGCTCTCTTTGACAGTCTCAGATAGTGTTAATAAGACATATGACTCTACAAGATCTTTTTGCTCTCTAGACTCAACATATTCTAATAATTATAACTGTATCCCATTTATTGATAAATCAAAATTTTTATGTATTTTACTGATATCGTTAATTAGTCGTGCGTATTCTTGTACTTCAGTGTTCCACTATTGCAATATAGCATCTCTTATGTAACTGTATTTCCATCGATATGGGTAAAGTTAGATAGCGTATAGTACCCAGCCATCAACTATTATACAATACTACTTGAACTATTTGAAAATCTCTAACCTCATACACTTAAAAATTCTGTTACCTTATATCCTTATATCGCACTATTCATTGTAAGAAATATCTTGCTCATCAAATCTCCGATCTAATAGTATAAATTTCTAATCTGCTGCGACTTGCACAAATAATGGCCAGTCTTTGCTTTTTTATTCCTTCTTAATACAAACTCGATGCAGTAAAGTATCTGGAAGTTATACATCTATCAAAAATCCAGTGTGTTGTAGTAGTGTCTATCATATATATGATAGGCGACTTGCTAAATATTGTGTTGCATGAGAGACATCTAAATTCTCTTGACCTTCCAGATGCTCAACTAACATATCTGTAATGGTGCATAACTTGTTATAGAGTAGTGTAAAACTGTATATTAATGACAATTATTGTAGTATAATACTTCAGGAGGTCAATTAGGTCGCCAGTCACTCCCCTCTCACTGAAATGGTGATTGACTTTTAGCCTCTGTATAGTAGCACACACAAGCTGAATCTGAGAATTGCACACTTGAGCTTCCATAGATCTCTATATGATTGATATAATACACTCTAGATATTTAGTGGTTATCGACCGTCTGTTTATCTCATCCTAGCTCACTTCCATGACTCACAACTGACATGTTACATAGAAATCATATAGATCAAAAATAGTGATTAGTTGGATACTGAGCATCTCGCAGGGTTGAGGTATAAAAAAACACAGAACGGTTGCAGTTTAATAGAAATTTACTGCTTAGGTGTTCGTGGCGCAATATGCTTAAAACTGTCATAAAAAATATTCTTACCTATAACTCCACCATGCTAAAGCTGTATAAAGACTCTTTATCACATAGTGTATTTGCTGTATATATCATTGATAATCTCAATATAACATAGTCTATACAATTAGGCAAACATTTACTAGACTCTAAGAAAAAGAAAGCAGAGAGGAGTGGCTGCACAATGAAATAATATGACGTGGAGTGATCTTCTGAATACATCGTAAGTTATGTGTATCTCTTGCTTCAAGTGTATGGCTTTCATACTGAGAGACACTTGACATCATACAATATGTTACGTGTATAAAAATATGTAACGACTATCAAAGTTAATCGTAATACTCACTCTCATGCGAATCTGTCCGATGCACAAACGATTGCGACGAGGATAGATACGCGCTGAGCGGACGATGTCTGGTGCATTGGGATTTTATCCGCTGCGATTTATACTCGTCTTTATGTGCGCAGTATATGTAAATCTATAACGATTCTGGAGAACAATATATAGACATATGGTGATCAAATATCATCATGGTGTTTGATTCCTGTTCCCATGCGACATTGAGTTCACAGGAGCCTTCTTCCAATCACGTGAGAGATCAGATATCAACGTCAACAAATATATCGATTCTAAAGTTTTATCTCCCGTCGTCATGACTGAAAAGATCGAACCCTGGCCTCCTAAGTCTGATGCGTTTTGAAAATCGTGTCCGTATAGATGAGTCTTTACTGCTTATGTCGTAGTAAAAGCGCAAATTATTAATACCACGTGGTTTTCTTTATACCATAAATATGTATATGACTTTTCTTATAAATAGAGAGAGAGAAATATATTACAAAATTATGTATTTATTCATCTTCTATTTCATCATCTTCAAATTAGAGTAGACATCCTACGGATGCCACCGTTCTTCAACTATATTTATGCACATAGGTGTATTTAGTTAAAACTTTTAAAAAAAGAGTTCTTACTAACTTCAAGTGACCTTGGATAATAATACTCTATACCTGAACTGGTTAACTAGGTCAGTAGTTAATATTTACGCCATTGGGTGTATGCCTATCTGCCTCATGTAATAATATTAGCTACATAGAATTTCATACTTTGTCGTTGATTCGTTTAAATGCATCAAAAGGGAGGTACTGAGAACTAAATGCAAATATGTACACACCTGTGTGAGCCAGATAACTGGGTGTAAGTGACGCGGATTGGCTTTTCGCTTATAGATCTACAGCGTTCAGAAGGCCTGTGTGTTGTTGTGTGTTGTGTGTTGATGTTGTTGTTGTGTTGTTGGTGTGTTTCTGTCTGTTGTTGTTGTTGTGTGTTGTGATTGTTGTCTGATGATGTTGTTGTTTCTTACTGTTGTATTTTTGTTTGATATTATTGATTCGTTTTTGATCATTGTTGGCGGTGATGGTAGTTGTGTTGATGTTGTTGTTGTTGTGTGATGATGTGCATTGTTGCTGTTTTTGTTGTTTTGATGTTGTTGTCTGTGGTGTTAGTTGTTGTTTTTAATGATGTTATTTATAGAGGTAGCCGGTTCCTGTAGATTTATATGTCGCTCAACTCTGCGCTCATAACGTCCTATGATAGGATTAATAACCCGACTACTTATGCTCTGCGTTGGTTTGATCTGAGCACTAAAGCCATCTGTGGTTTTTGCATAATGAGCTGCCTTCGTAACGTGAAAAGAGTGATGTTATTTACAACACACTCTGTTCAATGTAGTTTTCATATGACTATATTAAGCTCACTGTACACCAGGAGACGCTATATAATAATATGATGTGTCAATCTAGAACGTAAGTTTAATCGTAAGCATAATAACATGAAACAATGATATTTATAAGATATATAATAGAATAAAACATAATACCATATATGCAATATATAGAATCTAATAGCAAATATTACTATATACTTAGTAATATAGCTCATAAAATATTTTTAACACTACACAAGAGATACTGAATATATATGTTATATACAAGCTCACAAATATATAAATTAAATATACTATCAACTAATGATTATATATTAGTAATATAGCACGTCGACCTATCATAAAAGAAAATTGTATATCTATAGATATAGATAGAAATGTCAATTATCACTGTCTCAACTCTGTGTGTATGTAGGTTGTGAGGACTCAGAAGGCAGTAACACTCTGTGCTTGTCTTCCTAATGAAGCTCAGCCTGGAGCGTAAGAGCCACCGTGCAGTTGCCAAGCCTCGACCGGTTGTGACCTCTTTATATACTTTTTAGGGAAACTCTTTACGCTGCTTGTATCTACGTGCGGTGTCTTCATCTTGCTCGAGTTACGCTCTTACCTACATTCATATCACTTTCTGACTCTCCGTCTCTCTCATTCACTTCCCTCCTACTCTTGCTGATTCCTAGAGCATAATACATTGCATATTACCACTGCGTTTAGGGACACATCCGTCATGATACGTGTATTCTGATGAAAAATTCTAGTGTATAAAAAATACTGGTGAGTGGGTGTAGGGATGTACGACCTGACACTCCATATATACTAAAGTGAAACCGCTCCTTCTATCTATCAAGATTCTCAAACTGTACCATTTATGCTCATATCCATAATACGATCCATAAGGATTTAGTATCCTCAATTTATGGTCGTAACCACTAGAATATTCTTTTCTCAACTCCTTACGACCCTACCACCTCGGCATCCCTCTGAAATGAAATGCACACTCCTCTTGTAGGTCATGTCTACACTTTTCTTAAGCTTCAGCACTCCTTGCTCACGCACACTATCAATGTGCATTCTCTGACTCACGAGCTGGCTTTTTGCTGATACCGTAGTTATACCAGTATCTTCAGACAACTTCTACTGTAAATTGTTCCATATTATATAAGAGAGCACATCATCTCCCCCTATCTCGATACAGATCCAGCGATAGCAATGTTAACTCGTCAGTCACGCGCGACGGAGACGGAATCTACATACAAATCCTCTCCTACGATGCGCGCATCTAGGGTGCTATCAACGATCTCGCCAGAACATTAGATAACCATTGTATGCAGACTAGCACAAAACTCCTGTCACTTAGTATGCTCGTATATAGCGGCTGCTTTACAATAGCAAAACTTAGTTTCTTCCCTACAGCTTTTGTATACCAGAAGAACTTCATTAATTATATTATGAAATGAGAAAGTAAACTTGATAATTCATAATAGCATCAATAAGATCAATTAGTATCTCATATATAGATGATCAGGTACGGTGTATAGGTAAGTAGAGTAAATGAGATGATGTGGTGTGATATGAGTTGATCATAGAGTTATCATGAATTATCTGCTTATACTAATTAGTAGGTATTTGTAAATATATTTATGTATTTTATATATTTTTTTATTTATTAATATCATATAATATTATTTAATATATTATTTTAAATTAGTTAACTTATATGTTTAACATTGCAAATAATATTAATCATTCTATTTATTTATTCTTATTAAATATATATTTTTTAATATAGTCATATATATTTTTACTATATATATGTTTATATATAAATCTCTCATATATATTCAAAATAAATTATAATTTAGTTTTTGAGAAAATATTATTTATTTATTTACTATTTTTATTGTTTCTAAAAAAAAAAACTGTTTTTTTCGGGAAGTAATGGAGAGAGGGATATATATCAACAAATAATACTCAAGTTCTGTTATCATCAAATATTGTATCAATGCTCCACAAGGCTAGTCCAAAAGGTATCCATCTAACCTACTTAGTCAATAGATCCATGCGATCACACATGTGTAGGGGAGAGAAATGATTAGTCACTGGCTCGATTGCGTTTTAGGTTGCACTATGGCACTCTCTACTGAACAGATTGTACTGCTCTATACTGTTTACTGTTTGATTAGATTGATATTAGCGTGAAAACATCTCAAGTATGGGAGATAGATATGATTAGCCACGTAACGTAGTTTTCAACACAAAAACAATGTCACTAAGTGTGAATTCACAACTATTCCTAATCACATAAATAACATATCGAGATCAGTCAGGACAGAGATAGGAATGCTCCTTCTGTAGATTAACGGCAAGTGATCCGCAAGCGATTGTGAGCTTACGTGAGATTTACTACTCCTCCAGCAGTCAATAATTCAGCTGCACTCTTAAGCTGAGACACTTTAACATCTTACTAATTGCACTTTACTGCAGCTTGGGATTAGGGATTGGTCGATAAAAAATTTATCATCATAATTATTAAATATCTTGAAGATCAAGAGTATTAATAGCTAATAGAGTATAGAAGTATGTAGTTATTAAGACTTAGATTATTAAGATAATGTGCGGTGGTGATATCAAACTGTGTAGATCTAAATACAGAATGCTAATAAAGTGTTAAATTACAATAGATAAGTTGAGAATTAGAAGATTCAACTATGACAGTAATATCAATACAATAGATTCACGTGAGTTATGATTACACGGCAGTACCAACAGTTATTAATACATGAGTAGGTGCACGTATCTATGTCTGCGGGTAAGTACTATGAAATACAATGACTGATTTACTGATCTGTTTATCATGTCTAAGGTTATGGTATAAAAGAAATATATACGAATACTATTCTCTAAACTTGAGAATACAAAGCATATAACAGTAGATTAACAAGTTGTGTGTGTTATGTATATTACATAAATTATGACTTGATCAATAGATCAATAGAGACGAATAGATCAATAGATCAATAGTCATGGAAGGATAGGAGAGGGTAGTATGATTAACTGATTTACACTGTATTATACTGCTATTAGGGCAGTAATGTAAACATAAACCGTAACATGTACACGTGGCAAGCTTATATAACTTTAAAATGAATTTTTTCTTTTTTTATATTTATTATATTAAATTTTTTTATAATTTATATAATTTATTTTTCTAGCATCGAGGAACATGTATAAGAACAGATGCTATACAAGTGTTCGTCCTGTTCTAGTTATATTTCAGGGTTTGGGGCCTGGGATTCCCCCTGTGTGGGGATATGCAATGCTATTTGAGACCCATATTATGATGTGGGTACCATTATATGAAGGGTGTATACCGTGTTATAGCGTTCTATGTCAATATCAGGTGTTTTGGGGGGCCTTGGAGACCCCCTTTTGGTGTGTACGGCTATTTAATTCCTATATGATGTGGTACCTTATATGAAATAAGTTATACCAAGTTTCGTCGTTTCGTATGTCAATATTTCAGTTCTGGGCATAGACCCATAGATCTTTGTACGGTTATTTATTCCATCGATATATGTCGGTACCTTATATGAAGGGTGCATACCAAGTTTAAGCCTTCTACGTCAATACTCAGGTCTTTGGGGGCTGAAGAGACCCCCCCCTTTGGCTGTGCATCGGCCAGCGTAGTTTGGAGAGATACCAGTGGGTGGCAAATCTATCCGTTACTTAAGTAGGTGGGGTGAGTGCGTACGAGTGCGGTGCGGTGCGCTGCGGAGCCACAAGCCGGTGCGGGAATATACACGTTCAATAAAAAATAATATTCGGTAATTAAACATCTTATTATTTATTTATTGTATATTTATTATTTATTAATTAATTAATTAATTAATTAATATAAATCATTATTCATTTATTTATTAATTTTTTTTTTGAAATAAATTTCTTCATATTATTATTGTTTCGAAAAAAAAACTGCGGTTTTTTTCGTTCGATAGAAAGGCGAAAATTTACTTCCGGTTTTACTTCATGGGTAATACCTATCCACTACTAATATATTAATATCATAATTAGATATATATATATATTTATATAGTATATATATATATATATATATATAAATATATATATATATAAATATACTATTATATATCTATATATATATATATATATATATATATATATATTATATATATATTATATATATATAATGACGAATAAGGAACGGGAACTGCTCGTATGACTGCTATGGAGAATGCACGCCTCGCCACTGATATTATATATATGATATATATATATAATATAATATATATATTATATTATATATATATATATATATATATATATTATAATATTATAATATATATAATATATATATATATATATTATATATATATATTATATATTATATAATATTATATATATAGATAATTATATATTAATATATATATGCGTATCGGGAATGGAAAAAATTCTCGCTTCTCCTATCATCTTGCTAATTTCCAGTCTGCTAGAAATCGTTGCAGGGATACTCTTGGCACGAGCAAAGCGGGCTTTCATCAAACGAAAGTGCGCTAACCTCCCTTTTTCTCCTACTGACCAGTGGCCCAGATGGCATTCTTGCCAAAAACATCTCTAAACAACTTTGTAAAAATCCTGTCTTTTCGTCCTCTTATTAATTTCGCCTCTGATGGTTACTGTTTATCTGTACATAAAAAAAGCAAATTACTCAACCTGGAATAAGTTATCTTAAGATCCAATCTCTTCCTACGAATCCTCTTTTTAATTTTTCCTCTAACTTCCCACCATACCTAGGTGGTGACGATTTCTGAGCAATTACTCATAGCGCTCCTATGACAACAGTGTACTCGCTCTCATTCAATATAGCTCGGATTTGACAATTTCATAAAAGATCGTATATTACATCGATCGGTGCATCGCTCTTGAATCTTAACCAACGTTAAGGTATGTCGTGATCTAAGCACCGCCTACGCATGATGGCATTTCCGTGCCAAAATTCTTTGAGGGAGAGAGCGTAGCTTACTCGTGTATCCCCATGCCTCGTACTTGTTCAACTATATTCTCAGTACAGTGATCTAACTCACATTAATATAACGTATACTACTTTGCATTCCCTCTAGGATGCTCGGAGATGCACAGTCACGCATTATGTTGCGGCAACCTATCCCGCAATAAAAAAGAGTGAGAAAATGTATCGCCCTTGTCTGATTCTAAATTGACGTAACGTATGCTATTTGACAGCTTATTGCGCGCTCCGCGCCCCAGATTCGTAAATGAGAAAGGTCTCGCTGTGTCTTTGTATCTCCTAATCTAACCGACGTTCGTTTTGAACTCCGCTTGTGTCCGGGTTATAGCTCAACTTACAGTTGATCTTAGTATATGGAATCATCGTGGATCCTCATCACTTCTATTGCTCCGACTCACCGCTCAGTACGGCTCTGTATCGGAGCCTCGGGTTGTCTCTGTGTTTTAATACTAAACAGGTTGGTGAGCATATATTACATTGTCACTCTCTATCGTCGACCACAAATTAATCTAGTAAATTATATAGTGGTCTTTCTAATATCCATGCCTTATTGAGGAAACATTGAATTACCAACGATAGAGTTAGATAAATATTCCTAATCGCTACCCTACCACGTAATTGGGGACTTAGCAAGTTGTGCGTGGCTCTGAGACGCATATCGCTAGAGATATTTGACGGTCTAGACTTAGGTAAACTTTCTCATGATCAGACATGGCTAATGGCACCAGGAGAACAAAATACGACGTCAGAATTGACAGTACTTTTTTGTCGCGCTCACATCTTTGAATTCACTTACTTTAATGCTCTATTCATTCAAATATTCAAATAGACTCGACCACAATGATATTGCAAATTAGTGAAGCCTAATAATCGATTAAGTAGTGGGCGATGTACACTCACTTTTAGCTTCTCTCTCATGTATTCTATCTGAATCACAAATAGTAGCATCTGCATCTC
>JABUQX010047724.1:0-5000 GCA_015478945.1 Trachelipus rathkii
TAAGAGATCTATCGTCATACATCTGATTCCGATTCAGAAGCCTCCACAACAACTATATATCAATAACACATGCCACAGAGCTTCCCTATTAATCTTATCATACGCCTGTTGCAAATCCCATAAAACCTAAATACAATTTATTTCTTCTTTTTTCCCCATTTGTTTCAATGTAAAGATTTGATCCACACATTCTCTACAACTCCAACGCACCTTGCTCTTCAACAAATCAGTCCTTCAGTTACTCGACGCATTCTTTCGACCAAAATACCAACATATATCTTCCCTACAACACTCAATATACTGATTCATCTATAATTTCTACAGTTCCCCTTAACTCCTTTACCCTTGTATAAGAGTACTATTACTGCTCTCCTCCAATCCCTCGGAAATATAACCTCCATAAGAGCTTTGCTACACAACTTCCAATTCCAATCAATCACCATCTCGCCTCCGTTCTTTATCATTTCAGAGTAATTTCATCTATACCCTGCAATTTACCATTCAACTTCCTCAACTACCGTCCTCCTTACTAATAACCTAATTCCCAAAATATCTATTATTCTTGCACCATCAAACTCACGCACATTCACTATCACCTCTTCATTACTGCCAATGTTATACAGATTTTCGGTGTTCCTTCCACACTCCCCTCACATCCATTTCATCAGTTACGAAAGCACCATCCCTATCCATTATTCTAATCAGATTCCCCTTACTCTCATTCTTCATTTTTCGCGCTTCCTTTCAGAACAGAAGAGCTTCCTATTCCCTTGAAAGTCCCCATTCATCTTCCTTCTAAACTGTTCATTTACCTCTTTTTTTCTCCTACGTATGCACCTTTTAGTATTTCTTTTTTCCTCCTTATATAATTCCAGACATCTTTCGTTTGAAACTTCATCATTGGCTTTTAGTATATTCAACCACGCTTCTTTTTTACTTTTAACCGCTTGCATCACCTCTTCATTCCACCACTCACTGTTTAACATTTACTTCCTACTTTAGCACGTCCACATACTTCCTTTGCACTGCTAACAATTACTTTGCTCCCAGATTTGTTCAGTTTCAACTTGTTCACATTCAACCGATTTACTTGCGAGCGCTCTTAAATACTTATCCTGATTGCCTTGTTCACTTAACTTCTCACTCTTAATTCTATCCACTTCCTTCCTAATCACCTTCCTCTCTCAAGTCCCCACTAACTTAATTTTACATAAAACAACAATGATCCAATGATCCCATTCCTAACCATCTCACTGATTAAATATCCAACACATACTTCAACATCTCCTCCTTCACGAACACAAAATCAATCATACCTTTTACTTCGATACCATCTCTACCTATACCAACTCTAGTATACTTATGAATACTCTTAGACCAAATACCCCTCTCCTCACAGAAATCAATCACCTTCCTACATTCTCATTTTCTCCCGACAACCCAAAACAACCTGTTATACCATCCCTTTTTTGCTCACTTATCCAACCATTTAGGTCACCCAACACAGTCAATCTGAATCTCCAACTTACCCCACCCAAAGCATCATTCAGATTTGATAGCAATGAGTAATGATGTGTAGAAACATTACTCCTTTGTATAGTGTTTTTGAAAAGTCTTTTTTCTTTCCAGATACCCGGTCAATTTGGGTAATTAGTATCTGTTTTTAAAATATAATATAAAAGTAATCATTTTGAATTAAATATAGCTATTTTTGGTGATACACAGTCGATATAGAGGTGACTACATATAAGAAATTGGAGTGTGTTGGAAAATATCAGACCTTAGGAGTAAACTAAAGAAGTTCATAACAAGAGGGTGGATTGGATAAAACATAGAACAAGAAGGGAGCAGTTATTTATTCATTTTATATTATCTTTATGAGCATTTATTAAGGACTAGACCTAATATAATGACCTTCTAGGACGTAACCTTTATAACGTGACTAAATTAATATACTACTAACAAATATTTATATCTATATTCATCTATTATATATTATTCATCTATAATTTTACGGTGCTCGTCATCATCTCATCTCATCTAACATAAATATCATTTGGAATAATAACCCAGGTAATTTTCTATAAGTAATTTCTATAATATTTCTATAATATAATATTAATAATACCTAAGTCAATTTATTATTGTCAATTTGCGCAACTCTGCTAATTACTGGAAAAATAAGAATGGGGTCTGATACAGAGGAAAAAAAGAACGAGGGAGAGATAGAGTGCAGGATGATAGGGAAATGTCCTGTGTTTTCTGGACAGGAGCGTGATTATGAGAAATGGAGAAGAAGAGTGAACGACTGGGTGGAACTGAATGAGAAAGTGAAGAAAAAAGGTTTGATAATAAGGTTACATCTGGAAGGGGAGGCCGAGGAAATAACCAAGAATGTAAGCATGATTGAATTAACAAAAGAGGGAGGAGAGCGTGATTATGAGAAATGGAGAAGAAGAGTGAACGACTGGGTGGAACTGAATGAGAAAGTGAAGAAAAAAGGTTTGATAATAAGGTTACATCTGGAAGGGGAGGCCGAGGAAATAACCAAGAATGTAAGCATAATTGAATTAACAAAAGAGGGAGGTGTGAATCTGATATTATCGGCCTTGGATAATAGATACAAGATAGATAAAAGAGTAGAACGATTTAATAGTGTACTAGATGTGTTAAAAATAAGTAGAGGAGAGAAAGAAAGCGTGAAAGAGTATGTGATGAGATATGGAAAAGTAATGGGTGAAGCGACATGTTTAGGTATAAGTGAATGGGGAAAAGATGTAAAGGGAGCACATTTATTATACACAGCTAATTTGAAAAATTGGCAAGAACAGATTATCATTGGTGGATGTGGGGAAAGTGAATTAGAATATGAAAATATCAAGAAACAAATGTTACGTATATTTGAAGAAAGAAAGAGTGAGAAAAGTGATTTGAAAAGTAATGAAAAAGAAAAAGAACAAATGTGGTTAGATGTAAGGAGACCAGAAATGGATGCAAGTACAGGAGCAGTAAATAAGAGAGAAAATAGAGAAGTGAAAGAAGAAAAACTGGTTTGTTATAAATGTGGTGGAAGAGGACATATGGGATGGCAATGTCTAAAAAAGGGAGGAATAAGATGCTTTAAGTGTATGAAAGATGGTCATGTAGCCAAAGATTGTATAGAACAAATGGTGTGTTTAAAATGTGGTAGAAAGGGACATGACTCGAGAACATGTCAAACAAGAAATGAGAACATTAAAAAATGTACGTATTGTCGTAAGTGGGGACATGAAGAGAGTACATGTTGGTGGAATATAAAAAAAAGGAGAAAAAATAATATATTTGAGTGAGAGACATGAACCTAATGATGATGGAGAAAAAGAGGGAATGATTGAGGCAATACTAGATACAGGGAGCAACAGTACAGTGATTGGAAGGTATTGACTAGAAGAGATATTGAGGAGTCTGAGTAAGGATGAGATAGTAAGATTAAAAGAGAGTGAAGAAAGAATTAACAAAACATACAGTTTTGGGGGATCAGATTATACGGGGGAAAAACGGTTACAAATACCAATACACATCATGGGAAATACACTATATTTAAAGACAGATTATGTAAATGACATAAATGATAAGGAAATACCCTGGTTAATAGGTAGAAACACTTTACAGAACATGGGAGCAATAATGAACTTAAAAAATAACATTATAAACTTAACAAAATTAGGGTTACACATACAAGGGAGGGTGGATAAAGTAGGACACATTAGATTACCGTTAATACCAAGGAAATATAGGATCTGGTTAGGAAAAGAAAAGTGGTGGATAGGAAACAACGAAAAACAGAATGAAGATAAAATTAGAAAAATACACAAACAATTTGGACATTGTAGTAAGGAAAATATTATAAAAATGATGGAAAAAGCATATGGAGGGGATAATACATATGAGAGATAGAAAACAACTACAACAGACAATACATAAAGTGACTGAAACATGTCAAGCATGTAGAGTATACAAACACACACCGAGTAGACCAATAGTGGGTTTGGAAAGAGCAACGAGGTTTAATGAATTGTTATCGGTAGACATGGGAGAATTGGATGGGAAGAGATTCCTAGTTATGATCGACGAACTGACAGGATATGTACAGGCTACATGGACAGAAGGTAAAAGACCAACAGAGATAGTGGGTAAGATCATAGATAGATGGATAAGTGTGTATGGAGCACCCGAAATTTTTTTATCAGATAACGGAAGGGAATTCAGATGAAACCCAATGGGAAGAAATGTGTGAATGTTCGACATCAAATTAATTAGCAACAGCAGCTGAGAGTCCATGGAGCAACGGGAAATGTGAAAAGGCTGTAGAACTGTTAAAGGAAATAAGAAAATTACAAGAAGATGGTTATCAAAATAAAATGCTATGTTTAAGATGGGCAGTTTATGGGAGAAATAACATACCGAATAAGGGCGGGTATACAGCTAACAATTTGGTTTTTGGATGGCATAGAGGAGGTTCAATAACAAAATGGGACGTAGATGAGAATGAGGGATGGGAAGAAAAAGTGGTAACTGAAAATGCAAAATATAGAATGGGAGCATGGAAGGAAGTCATGAGCAATCAAGCTGAAATGAAAATTAGAAGAGCGATGGGATAGCAAGGTGGAAGATCTGAAAATAGGTGAATGGGTACATTATAAGAGGGAACATGATAAAAGATGGAAAGGACCTGGTAAAATAATTGGTATAGATGGAAAAACAGTAGTGATAAAACAAGGAGGGTCTATAAGATACACACAACGAGTACATATTAATAGAATACAAAGAGGAGAAGAAAATAGAATACAAGAGAGAAAATAACAGTGATGATCCAGAAGAAGATAAAGAAGAAACAGAGGACATGGATGACAACAGAGACATAATAGAAAAAGACAACACAAGAGATGTATCTCGTCGTCAAGAGGAGGAGGTAAAAGAAAGCTTTAAAAAAGAAGTAGAATCAGACAATGACAGTGTAT
>JABUQX010047724.1:17500-25000 GCA_015478945.1 Trachelipus rathkii
GGCAATACAAGCCTCTATTCTGCAACGCATTGATTGGCGGACACGTTCAAATATACCGTGTGTGTGCCGAATTGTGTCACAAGATGCGATTATGCGAGCCCTTAATTCTTCGGGACTTTCACTGTTGCTGTATAAACCAAATGTTTCAGGTGAACCCACAAGAAGAAATCCAATGCAATTTAGGTCTGGAGACTGCGGAGGGCAAGGTTCTGTACCTCCTCGACTAATCCAACGGCGTGGATATACAGTGTTCAAAAAGTTACGAGCAACTAAACTTGAAAATGAGCTGGAGCGCCCGTCGTGCATGAAATACTTTCGATCCTAATTGTAATGGTCTTCCAGTAGTGTAGGCAAGTCATGTTCAAGAAATTGGCGATAGAACGTCCTCCCATAAAGCCTCGGTGTAAAAAGAATGGGACCTATCAAAATGGTCGGCAACATTCCGACCCATACATTCAATGAAAACTGGTGTTGATGGCGGCTTCAACTATTGCAATGTGGGTTCTCATCAGCCCATATGTTATTGTTGTGGAAGTTCGATATGGCGTCCCTGGAAAAATTTGCCTCATCGGTGAACAATATTTCTGCTAAATGGTGAGAATTGTCTGCAATTTTCTGTTGCATCCATCGACACAAAGCTACTTTTGCAGGAAAATCTGTTGGTACAAGTTCCTGCACTCGTTGGATGTGATAAGGGTACAGAAGTTGATTTTTCAATACCCTGAAAACTGTTGAATAACTTACATGTAGTGTTGCAGCAATCTTTCTGGTACTTGTTTGTAGGACTGTACTCAAGTTCTTGGAGAAACTGTTCTTCGGCATCTGGAGTTGATACTGTGCGAGGTATCCCGTTTCCATTAGAAAGTTTTTTAAAACTTCCTGCTTCTCTAAACCGTTGATGGTAGACGTGCAAACATAGTATGATGCTGGATTGACACGATTAGGGTACATTTCTTCATAGAGGCGCATGGCTGCTAATAAATTACCGTTCGTACGACAGTACAAAATGCATATCGCACATTCCACTATTTGTGTAATTCATTTTAAAAATATGAGCAAACTTGAACACAGAACTTCTAGCGACACGGATTAGTATATGTATAAATGAAGCGAGATACGGAACTAGTAAATAACAGGTTCGTAACCTTTCCTACGGTGTATTTGTGCTTATTATTAAAGGTTGAGATGTGGTACGGGACGGGCAATGGAATATATCAGATATGTCCCACATAAGTTTCATCACCTTGTAATCTTGGAAACGAGGCGTTTTTCGGTGAAATGTTTATTGACATATCTTAAATTTATGCAAGGAATATCATACTGATTTTTTCGCAATATTATAACGATACATCCCTATATATATATATATATAATATATATATATATATATATATTAATATATATATATATATATATATATATATATATATATATATATTTATATATATATATATATATATATATATATATATATACTAATATATATATATATATATTATATACGGTATATATATACTGTAGAAAGGAGGGTCAGGGGGTTCAACCCTCACGAAATTATTTAGCGATCAAAATTTGATTCTTTAAGTCTCAATTAATATATAATAATAATAATAATAATAATAATAATAATAATAATAATTAATAATAATAATAATAAAATAATAATAATAATTAATCAATGAAAATGAAAAGTATTTATTAATGGAAATGAGGAGACATGTTTGTGGTCCGTAACGATTTCTTAGGTCAAGTGGCTTTTCCTCATACATGTATAAAATATTTAGATCAGGGACTTAATGTAAGGTTTCCGCAAGTTTGCAGATGATAGCAAATTGGCATACCTCAATAAGGAATAATGATGGATGTTTAAAGGATTTAAAAGATAAGGAGGGAGCTGTAATCGTTGATGGGATGAGCAGGTTTATTCCTTCTTCAGCTAAATTTTTCTTTCCTCATTCATTCCTTTTAAAACTAAATCTTTTTTTCCTCCTAATCCATGGTTAGATCGTGCTTATTTCTATGGCCATTCAGGCTAGAGACAGTGCCTATCGGTGTGGAAAAATTCTCGTTCTCGCAATCACTCTCGCTAATTTTCATTCAGCTAGAAATCGTTGCAGGGATATACTCTTTGACGAGCAAAGCTGGCTTTCATCAAAGGAAAGTGCGCTAACCTCCTTGGTTCTCCTACTGACAAATCTTTCATCTCTAGCAACTTCTGTAAATCTGCCTTTCCTCCTCTTATTCGATCTGATCATTGTGTTGCTAATTCTCCAACTGAAAAGGCTAATCTCTTCGGCCCCTCGCTCAACTATATTCTCTATGTCTCAATACTAGCACTTTCCCTCCCTCAGTGTTGGAAGCTCTCACATGTCCAACCTATTCCGAAAAAAGGAAGCCGCTCTGATCCTTCTAACTATCGCCCTGTAGCTTCTCACTTGTATTTCTATCTAAAGATCTTTGAAACCCTCTCAACTCACTTCTTAGATTCATTTGGGAAACTCACTCCGACGCCAGTAACGGCTCTCGTTGCACGAAGTCTACTGGTGATATATATTCCTTTCTAACCAATTTATGGTTTTTCGCTCTTAGGAACTAAGGGGAGACTTGGGTAGTAGCGCTCGACATATCCAAGGCATTTGACCGAGTATGGCACGCGTAACTGCTCTCCAAGCTCCCCTCCTTTGAGTTTCCTCCTTCTCTTTGCTTACTTATATCTAGCTTTCTTTCAAATCGCTCAATATCGTCTGATGTTGATGGGGCGACTTCTTCTTTACTGTCAATAGTGGTGTTCCTCATGGTTCTGTCTTATCTTCTACTTTATTCCTACTTTTCATTAATGATCTTCTCACCTGCACCTCTAACTCTATCCACTCGTATTCCGATGACTCGACCCTTCATTCTTTAACTCATATCAATTCTACTCCCACTTTTACTTCTGGAATTGCCTCTCGTCTTAATCTTTCCGATTTTATTCTCGCTGATGGATAGAAATAACTTTGTGAAATTCAATTCTTTAAAAACCCAACTTTTACAAATCTCCTTCTCCAAAATACCTTCTAACTTTCCTGTCTCTTTCGACGGTTCTGTCGTCTCTCCTGTTGACAATATAAACATCCTTGGCCTTAACATGAACAAAAAAATGTCTTGGAAACCTCACATCACAACGGTTGCTAGGTCGGCCTCAAAGAAATGGAAGTTCTGTTTAGACTGAGACTTTCCTCCTTCTTCTCAGTTGCTCCCGCTATACAGGTCTCATCCGCCCATGGATGGAGTACTGCTCTCATGTCTCGGGGGGGGGGGAGGCTCTAGTTTCACCCGGCTTTTAGACAGGGTCGAGTCAACGGCAAAAAGGCTTATAAACTGTTCTGCACTTTCCAGTTCACTTGACCCTCTATTTTTGCGAGGCGATGTTGGTGCTTTATCTCTATCCTATAGGTACCGCAGCGGCAAGTGCTGGGGGGATTTATTTTTTTTTTTTTTATCCTCCAAGTACCACCACCTATACGACGCCTTCGTAGCACAAGGGGTGCTGTATCTGCGCACGAGTATTGTGTTAACATTGGTAACTCCAGGCTAGTTTGCTCTGTGGTGCTTCCTTCTTTCCCACCACTCTGTTTTGTGGGAATTCCTCTTCCATCTTCTGTATTTCCATCAGAATTTGATCTCCTCATTTAAAGACTTCTGTGCTCAGTAGTTGCTTAGATGAAAAATTTTAGTTCTACACCCCCTCCTTGGATTGTTCTCTGCCCGTGAGTATTGTGATAGTGTAAAAAAAAAAATCCTTGAATGGGCAGATATGTTGCAAATGAACTGAATCTTCTATTCCCCCCCATCCAAAACATCATTCAGATTATCCGAAAAAATCGTACTCTCTTCAACATTAAACTCAGAATGGATCATATGTCCGCAACCACACAAATTTTTGACCTTTTCAAACTTAAATTTAACCTTTTAAAGACTTCTAGTAACTCACAACACACAAAATCTACCATAGCTCTCTACCACAAACTCACTCATCAGAATTGCAAAATCCTTCTATCAGCCTCTCAATTCTTTCCACAGCAACACACATTTCAACACCACACCACTCATTTTCACCCGTTTCCTTTCATCTTTGTTTCAGTCACAACGAGCAAATCAAATTGCCCTTTCTAAATACATCCATCACCTCTCTCCTCATCTCCTCAACATTTATTCCTCTGACATTTCATATACAGATACGATTCATACATTTTCGCCGAAGGATAGAAGGGCGCTTACTGCGATCACGACCTTCTCCGAGGCATGCATTAGCATTCCTGGCAAAAGATAAGTGGTAGTAGGCAGCCAACCTAACTACACCGTCCCTTAGTCGCCTTCTACAACACGCAGGACATACGATGTTGGCAATTTTTCCTCCTACACGTATGGAATATAAGGGATAGGGCATGTCAGTAAGATGTTGTTCTAGAAGAGGGGTATGAATTAAATATGTGTATATGATATGTTGGTTCTGGAGGATGAGTGTGGATATGAACGCATAACAGAAAGGCGAACCATTAGGCACTGGAATGCCATACATACCATAAGCAAAATGGGTATATATATTAGTGATGGACATGACATCCGCATCCGCATTTGCGGAACATCCGCACCTAAAATGACATCCCGCATCCGATCCTCTATCCGCATCCGCATTCGCATCCTCTTTTGAAAAATTGAGGATGTGCGGATGTTTTCTACATTTGATTAAATTCTATATAAAAATAAATATTTTTTTGTTACTTTATTATGGGAGTTTATGGGAATAATTGTAATTTTTTAGCATGATTTCTATAATATATATATATTATATATATATATATTAATATATATATATATAAATAATTATATATATTATATATATATATATATATATATATATATATATATATATATATATATATATATATATATATATATATATACTATATTCAATATATATAGTATATAATATATATATAATTTTATAATATAATATATATATATAATATATATATATATTATATATATATAGTTTTTTTTTTGGCACTTTGATTGGGCCGATTGTGGGGCCTTTGCGTCGCTTCAACGCTAGCTATAATTGGAATGACCGGCCTTGACTCTGGTGACGCTTCGGCCTCTGCCGATAAGGTGGGAGCTGTAATCGTTGATGGGATGAGCAGTTCATTCCTTCTTCGACTAAAATCTTCTCTCCTCATAATCCATGGTTCGACCGTGCTTCTTCTCTGGTCATTCAGGCCTAGAGAGCAGTGCGTATCTGGGTTGAAAAAATTTGCGTTCTTCTATCACTCTTGCTAATTTTCCTTCAGCTAGAAATCGTTGGCAGGGTACTCTTCGACGAGCAACGCGGGCTTTCATCAAACGAAAGTGCGCTAACCTCTTGATACCTCCTACTGGATAAATCTTCCCCTGGCCTATTGCCAAAAAACATCTTCTAACAACTTTCTGTAAATCTGTCTTCCCTCCTCTTATTCGATCTGTTGGTTCTGTTGCCAATTCTTCAACTGAAAAGGAAAATCTCTTTGGCCTCCTATTTTCCTTTAACTCAACCCTAGACAATTCTGGCACTCCTCCTCCTCCTCCTTCTTCTCTCAGGTGTCCTATACCATTGCCTGTGATTACATTTGATTGAGTGCATGGGCTCCTGAAATCTGTGAACGTTAGGAAGGCGGGTTGCCCGATGAAATTCCTCCCCGAGTTTTGATTGGAGTGTGCTTTCGTGCTGACCCAGCCCCTCGTTCAACACTATATTCTCTATGTCTCAATACTAATACTTTCCCTCAGTGTTGGAAGCACGAACATGTCCAACCTGTTCAGAAAAAAAGGAAGCCGCTCTGATCCTTCTAACTATCGCCCTATAGCTCTCATTTGTATTCTATCTAAGATCTTTGAAACCCTTCTCAACTCTCATTTCTTAGATCATCTGGAGTCACAATTCCACTTCTTTCCCGATCGCCAGTACGGCTTTCGAAATTCCGAGGTCTACTGGCGATATACTTTTCTATCTAACTTGATTTTTGGTTTCCGCCTCAGAACTACGGAGAGAACTTGCCGTGGTGGGCGCTTGACATATCCAAGGCATTTGACCGGGTATGACACGCATCACTGCTCTCCAAAGCTCCCCTCCTTTGAGTTTCTTCCTTCTCTTTGCTTACTTGGGTCTAGTTTTCTTTCAAATCACTAAATATCTGCTATTGTTGATGGGACGACTTCTTTTTCTGTCAAAGTGGTGTTCCTCAGGGTTCTGTCTTATTTTCTACTTTATTCCTATCTTTTCATTAGCGATCTTCTCACCTTCACCATCAAACTCTATCCACTCGTATGCCGATGACTCGACCCTTCAAATTCTTCAACTCATTTCAATTCTGGCTCCCTCTCTTACTTCTAGAATTGCCTCTCGTCTTAATCTTTCCGATTTCTATTCTCGTTGATCTGGATAGAATTTCCGGTGGGGTCGTCTCAATCTTTATGAAATTCAATTCTTTTAAAAACCCCAAACCTTCTACAAATCTCTTCTACTAAAAATACCTCTAACTTTTCCTATCTCTTTCAAACGGTTCTCTCGTCTCTCCTGTTGACAATATAAACATCCTTGGCCTTAACATAAACAAAAAAATGTCTTGGAAACCTCACATCACAACGGTTGCTAGGGCGGCTCAAAGAAACTGGGAAGTTTTCTGTTTAGGCTGTGAGACTTTCCTCCTTTCTCAGTTGCTCCAGCTATAACAAAGGCCTCATCCTTCCTTGTATGGAGTACTGCTCTCATATTCAGGGGGGGCTCTGGTTTCACCCGCTTTTGGATAGGGTCGAGGCAAAGGCAAAAAGGCTTATAAACTTTCTAGTACTTTCCAGTTTATACTTGGAAAGTTTATCTTTAGTACCCTAAGTTGTTCTTTATCTTTTTTCTATAGAAACAACAGCGGCAAAGAGCACGACGGAAATGACCACGCATATAACACCACCTTTACGAGGCCCTCGTAGCACAAGAGGTGCTGTGTCGCGTATGAGTTTTGTGTTGAATTGGTAACTCCAGGCTGGTTCGCTGCGGTGCTTCCTTCTTTCCTGCCACATCTGTTCAGAGGAATTCTCTTCCATCTTCTGTGTTTAATGCTGAAATTAAATCTCTCTCACTTTAAAGTCCTGCGTCTGTGGCTCATCTGCGTAGTTTTGTGTTAGTTGAATGAATATTTGAAGGTGTTGCAACCACCCCTCCTTTGAATAGGGCTCATTCCCGAAATGTGATTTTGCCAACTATATATATATATATATATATATATATATATATATAATATATTATATATATTATATTATATAATATATATAATATATATAATATATATATATATATATATATATTATAATTTTGAATTCAAACTTCAAAGAGTCAAACATCCGCATCCGCATCCTTATCTACTTTAAGATCCGCATCCGCATCCTCATCCTTTTTAAGATCCGCATCCGCATCCGCAAACAGTCAAA
>JABUQX010047724.1:27500-37500 GCA_015478945.1 Trachelipus rathkii
ATATATATATATATATATAATATATATATATATATAATATATTTATATATATATATATATATATATATATATATATATATATATATATTATTATATAATATATATATATATATAATTATATAGTCATGCAAAATTTTTCTACCGAACACATTTTAAAGATTGAGGGAATTTTTACGACGGTGAGTTTAAAATCAACAAATATAAAGGAAAATTTTAAGTTCCCCTACGCTAAAGGTTGCGTTCTTTTCATTGTTGTACAAAAAAAAAATTGATTTTAAATTTGAGGCACCGGTGTTGCAGAAGCCCGCGGGCGGTTGCGTGCATTTTGGGCAACGTGTATCCCACGCTACGGTATTCGTTAATTAAAAAAAAAAAGTGTGATGGCGTCTACCTTCACTCTACAAACTTTTACGTAGATACATCAAATTTAACCTGAAAAAATTGCCTAAGCTTACTTATTTTTATAAGCTTAGGTGTGAAGGCCCAAAAAAATATATAGGAATTTCTCTTTTTACTTTTTTTGTTAATATTATTATTATATTTGAAAATTCACCATTTAAAAGAACGTTTGTCTTTTTTCCGTTTCATAAATTTTTTCCCTTTTACTTTTCTTACATTTGAAAAATACCTCGCCGATTAATTTTGTTCGTAGAAAATTTGCATGATACCTATATATATATATATATATATATATATATATATATATATTATATATATATACAAAATTATATAGATATATATAAATATATATATTATATATAAAAAAAAAAAAAAGTAAATATATTCATATCGATCCAGATCTATATATATATATGGCCAAACTAAAGAAGTTACCCGCATGAATATCTCGAAAACTAAGATAGGTACAAAGAACACTGATAACATATATGGAATCAGCGTATGAATTTGTATGGAAAATGAAAAAAAAAATACTTTTTTATTTTTTTTTATATCTCCAAAACTATGATAGGTAGAAAAAAACTAATAACATATATGGAATCAGCGTATAATTTTTTTTGGGGGGGGGCTCGAGCCGACGGTGGGAGAGGTGGGGGACGTTTTCCATACCCGTAGGGGAGGGGCGGAGGAAACCCCCGCGACACCCAAATACCAAAGAGCGGGGTTTCCGGAGCCTCCCAGGAGGGGGGAAAATAGTCCTACCCGTCGTCCCCCAGGAGGCCGAGAGACCCCGACTCTTTGCGGTTTAACCCTGGGGTATTCTTTTAGTAAAAAAAAAAAAAAAAAAAAAAAAACTTTTTCATACATATTTCATACGCTGATTCTAAATATGTTTTTAGTTTTCTTGTACCTTTCGTAGTTTTGAATTTCATACGCTGATTCCATATATGTTATCAGTTTTCTTGTACCTATTTAGTTTTCGAAGATACCCATGCCGGGTAACTTCTTTAGTTTCACCTTATATATATATAATATATATATTATATATATATATATATATATATATATATATATTTTATATATATATATATATATATATAATATATATATTAATATATATAATATATATATATATATAATATATATATATATATGCGTGTGTGCGTGCGTGTGTGTGTGTGACGAGAGGAAATATGAACATGAACGAAAGTGGTAATATGAATCATACAAAGAATAATTATGCACACAACTATGTTCTATTTCTAATAGTTTCTGAGACCGAGTTACAGAAAATAATGTAGTTACGTCGAGTTTCAATCGTCACAAGCAGTGTTCGTGTGACCAAATTGATACCGAATTTGAATTTTGCTTACAGATTTGGTGAAATTCCCCAACCGCCTCCTAGATGCTACTTAAACGAATACAAAATTAGCAAACTCCATGCAAAGCGCCTAAACACAAATACCATAAGTACACGTGTACTGAAGACTTAACATTTATTTATTGTTTACTGTATCAAATTAGGTACTAAGCTAGTTAAGATTACCCTATAGATGACATTGGAACGTCTTTCTACTGTATTAATACTTCTATTGTAAGTGTACGTCATCATCACATCACGGAACCTCTGAAAGGGAATGGAACAAGCTTGGATTAACTATTTTTGACAAAAAATGATCAATACCAGGAATGGTAAAGCTAGCGATGGGTATTATTTTAGGTGGGAAACATCGAGACAAATTACAAGTTTACAAGATTAAAGGATTCCCTTCCAGTTCGCTTTCTTGTATTTCCAAAGTAAATACGGTAATGTCTTTGCATGTAAAAACCAATTTTCTATTAACGAATAACAATGAAGTACGAATGGAACACATTTGAGAAAAATATTACAAACGCAAAAAAAAAATATTTGATTTTTTTTAAGTTGATTTAATAGGTAAGTGACTGATTAGCCCAAATGGTCGAAAAGGAAAATGGTCGATACATCAAAAAAAAATTCCTGTACAGGCCGTCGCATGCGTTAGGATAGGTTAGGTTAGGTTATAGATGTTAATTATGAAAAACTTGTCGATACGAACAAAAAAAAGCTTTCTCTTCAATAAAATAATCACGAGTAAGCAGAGATCGAGAAAGGGACTAACCCAATTCGTCGACAGGGAAAAGGGTCGAGACGCCATTAAAAAATTTCAGGTGTCCAAAGCGTTGAGACATATTTTACTTACCAAAAAATGGTTAGGTTAGGTTGTATTAGGTTGTTTTGTTGGGTTCGTTAAAGAAACTCTAAACACAAAAAAAAATTCGTATGGTGTCCAAATGGTCGACACATTTTTTTAACAAAATGTTCAAACGATCGACACATTCAAACTGTTAGGGAAAATGGTAGACTGATTTTTTTGTGAAAACGTCGACCGTTTCACCTGTCGACGATTTGAGACTAGCTTCATCGAGAATGATAGATTTCAATCTGAAAACTTTGAAGATCCTTTCTACAGAAGTTAGTTAGACTCGGATATAAAAGAAATTGGCTTGGTCAAAAAATTACATTAAAAAGAAAGTTCAACTGTTTTACAATTATTAGTTTATCCAAATTTTTGGGGCATTGTAAACAAAACCAATAGTGGCCATCCATCTCTGGCCTATCCTATTCCTTCCCACCTAATATATATATATATATATATATATTATATATATACACGATATATATAATATATATAATAGAGTATAGTAAAATATATATAAATATATAACTATATATATATAAATATAGTTATATATATACCTAATATATAGACTTATATATATATATATATATCAGACGGTGGGGCATTCGTATACTTCCAAGAAAAGTGTTTCCGTTATCGTTACTCCGTTACTCGAAAAAAGTAGTTGCGTTATCGTTATTTCCCTTTTATTTGAAGTGAATAACGAAGCATCCGTTATTCAGATTACTTTAAATTTCAATATGACTTTCCTTACTTGTATTAGGTCATTCCTTGGTTTAAGAGTCAATTTACATTTTCAACATTATCATTATTATTAAAAAGCATACCCTCATGTGTAAGACCCTAGCGCACTCCAAACTTAGTCCTTTTTGCATCCACCAACGATATAATTGCACCAGCGCACCTCTGCCAATTCACAACTTTTCTTACCAAACCTGCAATAATCCTTTCCTTTTTATCCAACAATGTATATACCTAAATATTTAAACCCAGACACTTGGTTCAGCTGCTCACCAATCTAGCATAACGTTCCACCTGAGGCGCCTCACTCACACAATGAACCTTACTCTTATCTACGTTTTTACCTTCAAAACATTCGCTTTTACAACACTCTGCCAAATCTGCTCTACCAATAACTCTCAAAACTCTCTCTAGATCGCCACATCAACAAAACCCAAAATACCGCCATATAATGAGGTAGGGCATCCTCCACTCTCTTCCATTCTCCATCATTCTAACCGAGATTGTGGAGTCGGAGTCGGGGAGTCGGTAATTTTTGAAGAGAGTGGGAGTCGAGTCGGTAATTTGAAGAGGGTGGAGTCGAGCGGGTCGGAAATTTTGAGAAACGGACTCCACAACCCTGATCTAACACCATTCCCCCTGCATCCATCTCCTCTAATTCTTTCATAACCCATCCATAACAAATTGAATAACCAAGAAGACATGAGCAATCTCTGCCTCACTTCCCGCCATTTAAATATAAAACAATCACTTTCACTCCGTAATACTCTTACACAAAAACACGCTTTTCTCTCGTCATATTATTTTGATTCATTCAGAAGCTTACCACCACACCATATATCAATAACACCTGCCATAACGCTTCCCGTATTAATCATTTCATACGCCTGTTTTCAAATCCAAAAAAACCTAAATCCAATTATTCTTCTCCTCCTCATTTTCTCAATCCATTTGTTTCAATGTAAAGATTTATCCACACATCCTCTACCACTTCTAAAGCCACCTTGTTCTTCACAATCAGTCCTTCAGTCACGTCGAACGTATTCTTTTCAACACCAAAATATAAAGTATATATCTTCCTACTACAGTTAATAAACTAATTTCCCTATAATTCCCTACAGTTACCCTTATTCTCCTTACCCTTATATAAGGGTACTATAACTACTCTCCTCCAATCCCTCGGAACTATGGCCTTCCATAAACATTTTGTTTACAGCAATTCCAATCCAATCACTCACCATGCTCGCCTCCACCTCTTGATCATTTCACACCAATACCTGCAGATTTATCATTCTTCAACTTTCTCGCTCCTACACATTACATCCTCCTTTAACTAATGCATTCATGCCAAAATACCTATTCCTGCCCCATCAAACCCACACACAAATTCACTATCACCTCTCATTACTGCCAATGTTATGCAGATTTTTGAAGTGTTCCCTACACACTCTCCTCACATTCATCTATCAGTTACAAAGAACCATCCCTATTTATTAATTCTATGCAAATTCCCCTTATTCCTTGTATATAATATATATATATATATATATATAATATATATATAATATATATATAATATATATATAATAATATAGATATAGTAGACTTAATAAAGTAGAGTAGCTATATAGTATATATATTATCGCACACATATATATAATATATAATATAATATATTTATATATATATATATATTAATAATATATATATATATATATATATATATATTATATATATATATATATATATATATATATATATATATATACTATATATAAATATACAGTATATATATATATATAATATATTATATATATATATATATATATATATATATATATAATTATATATAATATATTATATATATATATTATAAAAGGATTTTTTAGCTTGATCGGGGTGGTCAATTGGCTATCAACATTCAAAGAAAGTCGAACAAAATGTAACGGACTAAAAAGTAACGGAGAAAAAAATAACGGAACTTATTCGGAGCGTTACATGAAAGAAAAAGTAACGAGTCCGTTACTCCGTTACTCAAAAAACTAGTTCCGTTAGTAACGGAGTAACGGAGATCGGCCCACCTCTGTCAATATATATATATATTTAATATATATATATATATATATTATATATATATATATATATATATATATATATATATATATATATATATATATATATATATATATATATATATATAATATATATATAAAAATATATATATTACAATATATTATATATATATATATATATATAATATATATATATATACACGGTATATATAAAATGCAAAAATGGTTATTCCAAATAACGAAACCTTTTGGTCGGGTAAAACCAGCTTTTCGAAGCAGCAGCCAAGACTTCTGCTATTTTAATTAATTTTTCAATAATTATTTTTATTATTATTATTAAGTATTATTATTAAGTAATATTATTAATTATTATTTAAAGTAAGAGCTATTAAACTGGTAGTAGAGTCCCCCACTTGCCAAGCAATTTTTAACACTGAAATTATATACCATTTATTTATAAACCATCTTTCATTTTTATTCCTTCTAATTTGTTTAAATTAAGTCGAAATTAAAGCACTGGATGGATTCTGAAGCAGCTCCCTAAATCCCTCCCTCCCTTATTATTGAAGGGGCTTCACTCCCCTCAGTCACACAGCTCTTCCTTCATTCTTCAGACTCCCTTGCAGGCAGCCATGGCAACCAGTCATACATTTACATAACTTAAACCAATCAAAGCCAATTACACAAATTCGGAGCCACAATAATATAATAATAATAATAATAATAATAATAATAATAATAATAATAATAATAATAATAAAAATAATAATAAAAATTAATAATAATAATAATAAAATTTTTGTGGGGCTTCATTACGATTTCCTTACTCTGCATCTTTTTGACATTTTCACACTTTCAGTGAAATTCGCCCAAATAATATATATATAATATATATATATATATATATATATATATAATATATATATATATATATAAATTTAATATATATATATATATAAATATTTATATATATATATATATTTATATATATATATATATATAATATAATATATATATATATATATATGTATATCTCTCATATGACTGACGAAGCAAAATCAAATCTTAGAACTTATTTTACATTAATATATAATTAAAAATTAAATCTTAAAATATTTTAACAGTAAGCACATATTTTCAACTGTGAACATGTCAAAGAAATATATATATATATATATATATATATAATATATATATATATATCATATTTGTATATTCTATTTTTTATAATATATATATATATATATATATATATATATATAATATTATATATATATATATATATATATATATAATATATATATATATAATAACTATATTATATATATATATATATATATTATATATAACCTTATGAGTTTCATGGATGAGTGAATTGTTTTTTCTTTCATGTTTTGTTAGTATATGATACTAGCAATTAATTAAGATGCTGATGAGAAAGATACGAAATTTGGAAATATTAAAAATTAAATAATAAAGCAAGCAAAAACGTTCATTTTGCATGAGAAATAAATCGCATTTTAGTGCTGAAACGTGAAAGAATTTAAGGTAAGGTAAAAAATAATGTTTCGGGTTAAAAATTGTTCTGTATTGAATTTTTTATTTCATATATTGATTCTTAGCAAACTTAACAATTACTTAACGTAACCTTAACTTTAAGGGCCGTAAAAAAAAAAAAAAAAAATAAATATATATGGATGGACGATGCAGTGAACTTATACCTAAATAAGATGGATCTATTTTGCCGTAACTTTTTTTCTCTCGTTTTCGGGTTTTAGTAAATAAGATATTTTGCAGTTACTTAGTATTCTCGCTTCCCGGTAGCTGCAAAACGTACGATGCTTAAAAAATATTTTATTAAATAATTCCTTTTTTGTATTAAAATTTTTTTAATCCTGCTTATCAGCACTCAAATTTATTGTTAGTATCATATAACAAAAATATATGGGAAAAAAATATTCACTGATCCATGAAACTCAAAGGACTAATATATATACTATAATATATATATATATATATATTATATATATATATATATTATAATTTATATAATATATATAAATATATATAAATATACTATATATAAAAGGAAAGATATATATATAATATATATATGTATATATATATATATATATATATATATATATATATATATATATATATATATATATATATATATATATATATATATATATATTACTTAAATTTCTCTTTAAAATTTGAATGGATAATTTAAAAATTTAATTTAATTTATTGCATTTCTTTTAAATGTCAAAGAATATTTATAATATATAGTTTCAAAATATATTATTTTGAATTCTTCAAATATTGATTCAAATATGAAAATGTAATTTCTAATTAGTAAATTACATTTTAGTTCACTAGAGGTTCCCCGAGGGGAGGGGTAGGTTACAAGTTAGAACTCACTCCCCCTTCCTCGACTCTCCCGGCCGGAGTCCCAGTGTGCTGCAGGATTTCAAAAGCTCTGCCACTTAGAATCCCTACAGCCCGCCGCTTTACATAAAATTCCGATGATCTCCTTTGTGAGTGTTTATTCAACAGACGATAAAGACGAGTTTTCTTTATGTACTTCTCTCTATACTTCCATAAACCCTAGCAGATGAGCGTGCAGGTGTCCAGGATCGAATCCCAGCATGGGGAAAATACATTTTAGGGGTTGTATTTATTACTACTGTTATGTTGCGGGTATGCAACTATTAAGTGTATTTCTAATCCCCCGATTCAGTATTCTTCACCATGCGCGGTACCATTGTTTGACCCTACGCCCGAGTGAGAGCGGGAAGAGCCCGATGATCTCCTTTGTGAGTGTTTATTCACCAGAGGAGGTATCGACAAGCTCTTCTTTTAGCTCGTCGTGGCGTAGTGGTCTAAACACCTGCACGCTCATCTGCTAGGGTCCAGGATCGAATCCCAGCATGGGGAAAATACATTTTAGGGGTTGTATTTATTATTACTGTTATGTTGCGGGTATGCAACTATTAAGTGTATTTTATAATATTATGTAAATGTATACATATATAAAGTACGAGTTTATATATATATAATTTATCTCTCTATAATATAATATATAATATTTATTATATCATAAACGTTAAAAAAAGAAATATGTAATATGGAATTAAACTCGATATATATATTTATATATATATAATATATATATATATATATATATATATATATATTATATAATATATATATTATATATATATATATATATATATATACCAGGGGTCATACTCACTTTTATGGGTCGGAAAATAGGACACTTTCAATGAAAAATGTACGAAAAAGTAGGACAAAATTTAAAAAAGTAGGTGTAAAGTTGGATAAAATTTAATGCTAAATTATTAATTCTTTTATTTTTTGGTATATACTACTATTTTTCCTACATATTTGTTAAAATATCCAACTTTCATGTTTATTTCGCTGTAATGAAGATGATTTTTTTTTTAATTCCCCTGTTTATTTCTTAGTGGTTTCAGTTTAAATGTTTTCAGCCTTCAGTTCAAATATCAAACCTATTTTTGTGTTCAATTTAATACTAATAGAAATGAAAATTATATTACCAAAAATTAAGCTTCGATAAGTTTTTATATTATTCATCACAAAAATAATTAAAACTTTACATGTATTTGCAATCTTTAAAATTTAACCTTTCTCTCAATGCTAGGTTAATTGAAGAAAGTTAATTGTAGGTAAGCTAACAAAATCAACTGGAACCCTTTTCCCCCCTTTATTTTCTTTAAAAATAACGTTTACACTAAAAAACTAGAAAAAATTAAAAAAATAATTTGAAAATGTAATGTAATGATAGAATTGACTATATAAAAAATGAAAACAAAAATATGACGCACAAATTCTCCAATGATTACAAGAATCATTTTAATTATATTTGCTTCGGCTTATCTTTTTTTTACTTGATTTGCACAGTAGTAGTCAAGCACGGTTCTTTTATTTTTCTCAATCTTCTTTTGCTCATTTCTTATTTCGTGCAAAGCAGTGGTACTCTCATCAACTTTTTTGCAAGCTGCTTCAAGCATAGTCTGCCCTATCTGTAGTCCTTTCATGTCATTAATCTTTAATGCATTCTTAATCCTTACATTGGCTTCTTCAACCAAGGAATTGTAGTTATTGATGTTTGTTGTAGCTTTAGCTTCTTTTTCCTGAAGGGATTTTTCTTTGAAGATAGCTTCTTTCGCTTCTCGTGATTTCCTTTCAAACAGCTCTTGTTCTTTCCTTTGTCTTCCTCTTTTTGTTTTTTTTTAGTTGGGCCTCGATCCGTTTCTCTTCCTCCAATCTTTCTAAATAAGATTTATGAGCATTGATTCCCTTCTTAATGAAGTCCTTTGATATGGACACCTTATGGACTGTAATGCACTAACTGATGCCTGAGAAAGGTTGGTTCTGGAATCTGTAAGGTAATTGGATGTCTGTGAAAAGCCACGTTCAACATCAGCATTTCCATGCGGAATGATGAGGAGAGCTTTAACCAGACTCATCAACTGAGGATACTTACATTGATTAAAAGAGTTTTTCAGAGAGAAA
>JABUQX010047724.1:40000-42500 GCA_015478945.1 Trachelipus rathkii
GTAACTTTATTTAAGACAAAACGCTTGTAATGGAACAAAGATAATATCTTCCAAATTTGTCCCCCTATTTCGTAAAACCACCCTGTATATTATATATATAATATATATAATATATATATAATATTATATATATATATATATATATATATATATATAATATATATATATATATATATATAATAATATATATATGATATATATATATATTATTATATATATATATAAAAAGTGTTGGGGAAAAGACCAATTCCGTGGTGGGGGTTATATCTCCTACTGGCGGGGTTTTCTTGTTGGTGTAAGTAGAGGGCTTGTATTAATCTCATCTACCTGTGCAGTAGTTGATGGTTGCCTTTGATAGCCTTCATTCGTAATTAGGTTTCGTTTATACGTTTGAGGTTTCTAGTATATGGGTACTCGGGATTCCAACTTTCACTGTTGAAGCCGCCTTCTTCACCAACAAGAGGACATATGGTTACGCTTTAATTGGTACTTCGAGGCTAATGAACACAAGTAGTTTCAACCCTTTTATAGTTCTCTCTTTAATAGTAAAGTGTTAAAACAGTTTTAGTTGTATTAGGAACCGACCGGGCCCCGGCCCCCGTCCCCCCCCGGCTAACCCCGGCCATTTTTAGCGACCCGGCCCCGGCCCCGGCAAAAAATCAGGAAAAACCGGGGTTGTCTACCGGGTTAACTGTAAATTTACAATAAATAATAGAGGCGGTTAAATCAAACAAAATAAAAAAATATATTTTAATTCCATTCCTCCTTTGTTATATAAAATTGATGCAATTATATAAACATACCTAAAATAATCAATTTTTTTTTGGTTTACTATGATTTCAAATTAAAATTGAGGCAAAATTAAATTTTTCCGAGTTTTTAACATAAAAATATTCGAAATTTGGATATATCAAACGAATTAGGAAAAGGAAATAAATATAATTGGTTAAAATATTAATGTATTTATTATTTATTTAAAAAATATCTTCAAGAAAATCAAATATTTTCAGAAATCTCTTTTCAAAATATTTATTTAATTGAATTAATATATATATATAATATATATATATATATATATATATAATTATATATATATATATATATATATATATATATATATATATATATATATATATATATATATATATATATAATATATATATAATATATATATATATATATATTTTAGAAGAGGAGAGCGCTTTTTTTTTTTTTTAGTGTTTTTTTTTTGGTAATTATTTTGTTTTATTCGATATATAATGGTAATTGAGGAATTGGTAAATAGGAGGTGTTGCTTTATTTTTCGGGGGAAAGGTGCTATAGTCCCTCTTTTTGCTTTGTTAAATGCTTTTGTGATGAAAAAATCAGGATAGTAAAGTGATTTGAAGTATTGTGGATGTATTTAGTTTCTTGTGCTAGAAAAGGGGGAGAGCATATACGAAAGGCACGGGAGAAATAGAGATGACAGAACAGCTATTTTTGTGTTTGGGGAATGATTAGATAGCCAATGTATATAGTTTGGTGCGAATGTTGGTTTTTTATATATAGTAAATTGCAAGTGATTGTTTTTCCATGTGATTAAAGGTAAATCCGAGGAAGGGGATAGAGTTGTCGGAAGGCATTTCTATCGTATACTTAACTTAAGGATGAATAGAGTTAATATAGTTTTAGGACATCATTAGGGTTGGTGTTGTGAGGGAGAGAGACAAAAATGTCACTACATATCTAATCCATTAACTATTGTTTAATAAAGGGGGGGTAACAATATGAAATAAATTCTGTTAGTATGGGAGACAGTGGGGATCCCATACTCAGGCCGAAAGATTGTTTGTAATAATTTGCATTAAAAATGAAAGAAGTTATGTTGTAATGAGAGATTGGCCTTCCCGTTTCATATATTAAAAAACCAGCTCATTAATCATTAATCAAGCAAAAAAGAGGTAACTATAGCACCTTTCCCCCTTGAAAAAATAGCAACAAGCCTCCCTTTTTAACCAATTCCTCAATTACCATTATATCGTTTAAAACCAATATTACCAAAAAATATTACCCTCAATTCCAATCAAAATAACATCACCCTTAAAAACATTCCAAACCCAAACGAAAAGAAAAATCTCCCTCCAAAAAGCTGTATATATCCATCCCCTGCAACTACTTGCAATAAAACATATATAGGTAAAACCATAGATTTGCAAAGAAGAAAAAAAATCAACATACAGATGACCTGCATCAAGGACAGCATAAATTCAGGTTTAACAAGTCATAGGCGAAACACAGGCCACTCTATCAATATCAACAATATAAAGAATGATCAGAAAATATCAATCACACGAACCATCGAAAAATCATGGAATCCTTTTGCATTTATCATAGTAAAAACTACAATAAGCATCCCGGTGAGTTAAGACAGATTTTATACAAAATGAATATCTGAAAACATCAAAATATTTCAACAATACCATGAAGAAAATAGCAGACCAACTGAAACACACTTGAACTG
>JABUQX010047725.1:0-25558 GCA_015478945.1 Trachelipus rathkii
ATGTTAGATGATATATATATTTTCATTTGTTATTAATAAAATCGTTATTAGTCAGTGAGCTCTAGTACAGGATACGATGTATGTCTATCTTATACCGCAGTGTCGTTGGTTTTCATTTTAGTCGAAATTAAAAAAAATTAGTATGAGAATGGGACTGAATTAAAGATGGAGAAAGAGAGAGAATTACAAAGATGCCTAAGAGAGAGAAGAAGTGGAAGAGTTCATTAGACTAATTACATGAAATTTAAAATGAGATGAGAGAATAAAAGAGAGAGAGATGAGAAGAAGAATAATTCTATTATAGAAGTTAAGCTTTAAACTATATCTTTGTTATCTAATCATGAATATCATATTAAAAAAAAATACATTGTTTGTAAATAATTTATTTTCAAATTAAAGTGATATAAAAACCTAATTTTAGTCAACTTTATTTACTATTATGTGTCATGTGCGCTCTTGATAGCCCTTTAAATATGCGTGTTTTTTTAATCACTGACAAACGAGTTAATAAATTAATAATAACATATAATATAATAAAGAAATATTATACATTAACCAATAATAACTATAATAATACTACTCTATAGAATTGCTCTCACTGAGAGAATAGAGTATACTCATGTATATATGAGTGAGCACTCTATCTCTGAGGAGTTACCATGAATATTATTCTCCTTTAAATTAAGCCTTTTCTTCTTATTCCAAATATTCATCCGCTTGCAACGACTGGAAACTTTAATCTCTTATAAGCTTATTGGTTATACAAAAAAATTAAGTGACAGACGCACCACACAATAAAAATTTTAATTAACCGCTTTCTGTTTCCACTGTTGAATTTATTTATACACGTCACTCATGATTACGAATTTACGACCCCCTTAAATACCATATTATCATATAGCGCACATACTTTATAGCATCAAATGACTTCAAGGAGGGAGCAAACAGACTGAATAACTACCATTGAAGACAAAAATTCAAGATCCCTTTAGTTGATTTCTTCTGGCGCCTGATAGAAGGAGCATGTGTACTGGGTAATGTCTTTTTAATTCGTATGCGATGAGCACTTCTTCGGCTATTTCATTTTTCCATGAGGTGTTATTAATTTTAAAACTATTAACATTAATATTTCTATAACTACAACAGCATCAACCACCAAACCTCACCTCATAAAACAAAGCATCCATACACATCATCACATGAGACTTCACAATTATCATATGAATAAAAATGTATTTGCATGAAATTAAAAGTACGGAATTTTACAAGTTAAAAACATAATTTGGAATGAAGTGGTTTTAATATACCTTTGTCGTGCAACAGTGTACTTCAATAACGAACGCAATGTAATATTTTGATATTAGATTATTTATATATTTATTTAAATATTATATAATATATATATTATATATAATATATTTTATATATTATATTATATTTATATATATTATATATATATATATATATATATATATAACTATAAGAATATATCATATATATAATTACATATAATATATAATAATATATATATTATATAATATCAGCAAAATAGTTTTAATTTTTTTCGACTTACTTGATTTAGAGGAAATGAACATTAAAAATCTAATAAATTCGCTAAAAAGCTTATCTCAACATATAGAATATACGCCTTAAAAAAGGTTCGAGCAGCAAACAAGATTTCGAAAATCTTTATACTGCAACACTTTTTTTCTTACCCAAGCGTCTTTTATTATTTATTGAATTAAATAAATAATGTTTTGGTCTACTCTATGACCAATGATTTAATAATGAATAATATTCCTGTACACATATTAAAAAAATAATAACAATAATATTAATAATATCATAATAAGAAATAATAATATACATATTAATGAATAAATAATGAAATGTATAATATTAAATGAATATTTTTAAATATAAAAAAAAGAAAATAATCAATAAGTTAATAAAATATATAATTTAATGAAATTAAAAATAATAATAAATTAAAAAAACAAAAAAAAAAATATATAATAAATAAACACAATTAAAAAAATAAAAAAAAAAATTAAAGCAAAAGTAGACAAAAGTTAAATAAACTTTTTTTTTTATTTCAGTTTTAAATGCTTTGCATCTATTAATTACCGATAAATTTTGCTTACAGCGTCAGAAAACTTTATATATATATTATAATAGATATATAATTTTTATGTAATGTAATGTATAAATATATATATTTACAATTACATAAATATTCTATAGCTATATATAATACATCTATCTATTTATATTTATATATGTATTATATATATTATATATAGGTGTATATATTATATTTGTATATTATTATATATATAGTATTATATATACTGTTATAAATAGTATATATATATATATATATTTAATATATATATATATATATATATTATATATCTGGGATATATATTATAATTATAATATTTTATATATATATTATAGTATATATATATATATATATAATAGTACGTATATATATAATATAATATATATATATATATTATATATATACTACTCGTACTATAATATTATATATATATAGGTATAGGAAATAATTATATATATTAATAAATATATGTATATATAGATTATATATATACTTATATAATATAGTATATATATATATATTATAGGTATATATAATATATCATATATATATTATTATATATATATATATATTATATTATATTAGTATAAGGATATATATATTTATTTATATAGGTATATATTGCTATCGATGTTGTTATTATATTATATATATATATAGTATATAATATAATACTATATATAATATATTATATATATATAATATATATTATATATATATTATATTATATAAGTATTATTATATTATATTACTATATATTATATAATATAGTAATATTATTTATATATGCATGATATGTAGTAAGGGGGGGCACACTGACGGGCCAAATCTGAAGCTGCCAGATTGTCGGGCTAAATTCTGGCACTGCTAATCCGTTAATTTTGCGGCATTTGTTGGTACTTTTTTAACTAATCTTTTACAAGTTTTTAGGAATTTGTGCTACTTTTTTTGAGCGTTTTGGACAGTTTATATCGCTAAATCTGCGCAACCTAATCCGTTAAAGTGTTTGAGCCTTTTTTAGCATACTTTGTCACATTTTAAGTACATTTTACTTACGCTTACTACTGTTTGTAACGTTATGCCCATAATATAGGTTCAACTAAAACCCCGACTCCGGGATTCTGTAGTCGATTTTTCCCGTCATTTGGCAGCCCTGCATAACGTCACAGACAAAGATTGAAACCATTACAAAAGGGTTTTTTGGAATTCCACCGTCATTGTGGGGGGCGCAGCTGACTTTGGAAATATCTGCCAAGCATTTTCATTAGAATTTGACGTTTGATAACGTCAAAGTTATCGTGTCTGTTTGAAAAGGTCGGTGAGACCTGAATTTTAAGGTCTGAGAGACCGTTTTCGGAGGTTTCAGATCCCCCAAAAAGGGGCGTAGGCCCCCAAAAGGGGGCGTAGCCCCCCAAAAGGGGGCTTTTTGGTTCTAAAGGCTTTCGATGAGTCGGTAGATATCATATTCCATTGGTTCATGCCGATTTTTCGGTTGATTCAGATACCCCTAATCGATTGTTTAAATATTCGTCTTTCTACGTGCTCTTGTTGGCATTTAATTGAATGAATAAATATAGATGAATAGTATAGATGAATTCCTGAAGCAGCTGCATGTAAAGCATTCTGGAAGCGCTAACAAGGTTCAGAGAACCAACTTCAGCTCACCATCAGTTCGGAGTGTTCTTATCAGCGTTAGCTTGTGCTCAGCATCCGAGAACCCATGTTTTTAATGATAACGTAATTGATTTATGTTATTTAATCTTGTAGTGAAATTATTTTTTCATTAGGCGCGAGCTTGCCTCGTGCGGCATACAGACATACTGTAGGCAGCCCTTTTCGGGCTAGCAGAAGAGAGTAAAGGTATTTGCTTTCAACGAACTTGGGAATAGATAATTTCTATGTACCTGTGTTAGGACCATTGAAACAGCGTGTAATTATTCAAGTCTCTAGGATGTATATAGAGGGGGGGTTTGCCCCCGGAGATGCGCAGAGGTGAAATATATACGCTTAAATAACGGCCTTGTCGTGCGTCTTCCTTTTCTGAGAATAAAGCATTCTGCGCTATAACGATTTCCATCGAGACAGAGTGGGCCTCAACAGGGCGGATCTTGTGACCATAAGGTCACCCCTAAGGGGGATGTTGCCCCCTTAGCGCCCCAAGGTCAATTTCGTCCTGAAAACCATGTTAGGCTTACACGTATGGGCTAAGTCTAAAATTTGGAATGTGAGCGTATATGATGACAGTAATCTCGTCGAGAGACGAGTATTACTGTTCCCCGCGTCCCTCGAATCAGGGGGATCGCTGCCTCATAATAAAATTTAAATGATCGATGATAGATTGAAACTTGGGGACAGGGTATGAGGAGTTGGCAGTCTGAGACAGAGTTGGATTTCGAATTCGAGTCGTCGGAGTCAGAGACCGACACCGAGAGGAGGGTCCCCTCCTGAAAAAAAAGAAGAAATTGCATGGAATGCAAAAGAGAGGAAGGAAGAAGAATAAAGAAAGATAGAAGAAATGAGAGGAATAGGAGGCAAAGTACATCCTGCGCTAGAGCAAAGAAGAGAAGAAGAATGAGGGAGGGATTCAGAGTGAGTAGTTGGCACCGGCTGGATACCGGGTGCGGTGCCTGTGGAGTTAGTAAATCTTCGTTTAATAGATATCATATACTCATTACTGTTCAACATAATCTACTCTGTTCTAAGATATGAGCATATAGTCAAATTGCTATTGGCATACATTGAAATTTTAGACCTTATTTTCTATATTTTGAAGAATCACACTTATATTTTCAATTTCATTTCTCATTTTTTATAACGTTAATACATATAATTTTTTTGCGATTCCTTGAATATTATTATGTAATCAAGTTATTAGCTTTTTCTGATACAAATTATTTCATTCAAAGTAATATTTTGGTTAATGTTTATTTTTAATTTTTATTTAATTTTATTATTTTTAGAATTAATTTTTCTAATTTATTTATGCTATTTTTTTTGTCGTGTTTTATTTTGACATTTTATATCGTTGAAGTTTACTTTCTTTATATTTAATTTTTTATGTTGTTTTATTTTTTATTTTTTTTTAGTTTTTTAAACTTTATGTTTTTTTTGATTTAAGTTCTTACTTTCTTTAAAGTTGTTGGTATTTATTATTTATTCTTTTATATAAGTTTTATTTTTGCATTTAAGCTTATTGTTTTAAGTTTATTTATTTTAATTTTTTTTTTATTTTCAATTTTTTTTTATTTTTTTTTTTTTATCTGAAATTTTATTATTATTTTTTTATAAGTTTTATTTATATTTTTTACTATTTTGTTTTTTATTAATATAGTAGTTATTTCATTGCATTGATGCTATTGTTAGTGAAAGATCCATTTCTTTCTTTCTTTTTTTTTTTAACTTTTAAGTTTCTTAATATATTAATTTTTATAATTTTTATTAACTTTGTTTTCATAGTTTTGAAGTTTTTAGAAAAAAACATTTATGACTTTGTGTTTAAATCTATTTTTTTTTAAATGTTTTTAAATTTTTCATTGTTTTTTTCTTTGTCTGTGTATTTTTTTAACAGTTTTGAATCTTCGCTGATTAGTCAAATTCGCGATTTTGGCTTCAAGTTATTATACTGTAAAAATTTATCGGTTTTAAATGACCCTATGAAAGCATGTAATCATAAAATCAGATAAATTCAACCACCGCACCCAGCCCATCATAATCTATGTATCCATTTGATTCCTATTGAATCAATGTCATATTTTGTATAATATACAAAACATTAGTGTTTCTCAGAAAAAAATTGTCATAGTAAATTCATTATTTAGATCATAACCAGTCAAATACCTAGTCAAATCTATAACACATCACACACACAAACCAGAATCACACACACACACACACACCTCACACACACACACACCAACACACACTAGAATAGCACACTCTACAAAAAATTTAAGTACATACACATACATACTACACACAGCACACACACACACAGCCACAACACACACACACACCACCAATCACACAACACGTACACCATCCACAACACACACATACACATACACATACACACAACACACACGACACACACGCACACACACACACACACATATCACATCACACCAATGCACATCACACACACAACACACACACACACACACCACAATAGCAACGACAAAGATAATGCGTTTGTGGGAACCTTGAGAAACGTTTTCTTTTCATAAACCTGGTGCTCTACATTGAGTTGCGCGGAAATAATACTTTTTCAGAGTTCATTTTACATTGTATTTTTTTGAGTTTAAATTTTTTTTTTAAATTTAAATTTTTTAATGTCTATTTTTTTTTTTCAAATTTTTTTATTTTTTTTTATTTTTTAATATCATTTTGATGAAAAACACTTTTGTTTTTTTTCCCATAAAATATTTTGCTTTTCATGTTTAATACGTAAAAAATGTTTTACAATGTATTTCCAGCCCTTTAAATGTCTTAAAATTGTGAAATCGATAAATCAAATCTAACTCATTTCCACCCATCCTTGATCTACCATCATTCTGTGATATATTATTGATCTAAGTTGATCTATCGTTTCAAGTCACATTTCGAGTATGAACTTTGAAATAAGCATAAACAAAATTCAAGGTTCATTTAATACACTGGATCAACGATATATGAACAATATACGTAACAAAGTTTTTCACTCAAAATAATTAACTAATCATCACCTAAACTAAAAAAATAATGAAAAGAACGAAAGACCTACAAGTATTTTACGACACAATAAAACTGAATAATTCTTAACATAGTTACTACACATTTAAATCAACAGTGAAAGTAACTAACACAGCATACAAGAACGTAATATATTTTAATATTTTTTTAATTATTTTATTGTTTTTTAAGCGTTTTTCGAAAAGTTTGAACAAATGTTAACCTGCTGGTAAAAGTCAAGTAATTTTAAGAAATGCGTTTCAAACCTAATTGAAATCAGCCTTATTAGAGATTGGTGTTATTTGCTTTCGAATAATGAACAGGATTATAAAGCTTATTATCTTAAAAGTAGGTAATAAATATTTTAATTAAGTATTGAATTATTGCTAACAATTTGCTCCCATCTCAATCAATGTCGCTATCCAACATGAACTAAGAAATCTTCATGATAAGTTTCAACAATCGAAATTGAATAATAATAATAATAATAATAATAATAATAATAATAATAATAATAATAATAATAATAATAATAATAATAATAATAATAATAATAATACATTAGAAGTGAAGTTTGATCCTGTTTCAAATTGAGTCAAGAATATAAATTCAAACATTGTAGCATCATCATTACTTATGTAAATAAAGCTCTAAAATCAAATGAGAAAATGACTAAAAAGACCCAAGTCATACCAGCGCTTCCATTGCAGATGTTATTTCAGTATTGAAATCACAACAAACCATTTCTTCCATTTAGGTTATCAGAAAGAGAAACGGAAATTTGGTGCTAGAGTAAAGATTATGTAAAATGTAGTGAGCATATATTTATATCAAAAGATAAGCTAATATTCATCGTAAAGGTGTTATGAATGTTCTAAATAAATACTTCAAAATTTTAACTTAAATATTACGCTTAGAAGATGAATGAAAATACTGCTATACCTGAAGTAGTATTAATATATATATTATATAACTATATATATATATATATATATATATATATATATATATATATATATATATACAATTGATTGAAAATACTTAACGGCTAATAAGATGACTTATATAATACATAAAAGTATCATCTATGATATTATTAAATATTTTACTATTTACTCTCATAATTTAAATTAAAAAACTTGAATATTAGAACAAACTTTATCTATCTAGAAAAAGTTTTATTTTTATATATAATTATAATTCTATAATTAATATAATATATGATATACCTAATATAATATATATAAATATATATATATTATAATATATATATATATTATATACTATATATATATAATATATATATATATATATATATATATATAATATATATATATATATATATATAATATTTACTATAAACCATATAGTGTTAATACAATAATTTTCTTATAATCAATATATATATATGAATAATTTAAATAACTAATTAAATATACTAATTTAATAAATTAATATATTACTGATTTAAAAAACAAAAGAATATTTACATTATATATATATCTAACTATACATCAACATGCTACACATAAAAATAAACAACAAGGGTTAATGTTATATATATATATATATATATATATTATATATCAGCGATCAACACATCGAACTAAACAATCAGGGTTAATGTTATCTACATTCGAAGCCAAATACGTGATATATCAGCTTTTTTTCGCAGTTTCGAGGTGGAGGGGTAAGGTTTAGCTATTTTCCGTTTTATTATTCTTTGAGGAGTACCAGATGCTCCTGCTTGCTAGCTCTACATTATAGGGGGAGGGGAAGGGGGAGTTGGAAATATTATCTAGGTCGTCTAATCTTTGTTTATTCTGGATTAAGCTTCTTGGGAAATTTACAGCTTGAAGTTCATGTCTGATTTAATTCCATCCTGTTACGGGTTGTTTCTTCCAATCACGCTATAGATCAGATACCAGATCTATTACAGTGTTAAAATCTTTCTTTTTATTAGTTTCTTCAATTTTTCCATTGACGATTTCATCATTATTCTTGTCATGATGGAATCGTTTATGGAAGCAGATGTATAATCAAGACTGGTGTATTTATCCTTTAAATCTAATAATCTCTGTAAAATGGTCTGGTATTTCACTCTCTTTTCATCTATCCCTATTCGGGAATTTAAAATTACATTTAATTCCTTCTCAATAGTGCATAATTGTTCTATTCGTGGATCTTGTAAAGTTGTAGGTATAGGTTGAGATTGAGATATTATACCCGTAGTGGAAGGTGTTGATTTTATGGAAATATTCTGAAATTTTTCATGCGTCTCGAAAAGAAGAACCACGGCTTTCTTCATATTTTATTAGTTATCTAGACTCCGCCTCCTGTTATTAACTTGGTCAAGATTGGTGAGACAATTGAAAATGATAATGGCAGGAATACACCGCCACCTTCCTGAAGTAATTTCTCATTGAAAGTTCTGACTACATCGATTGAACAGAGCACTCTGAAAAGATTGCACACGCATACTGTACGGTCATATGCAATATCTAATTTTCTAATGATTAGCTTTGAAGAAACTTTTGGCAATAACCCTACTAGATGATAACCGAGTGCAGACCCCAGATGAGCAGTTGGAGACGGTTGATCCTCACAGAAATTGATACGGAGGGGTAGAGCCCGCAACATCTGAAAAGGTCGGAAAGATGACTTTGCGAGGTGAGAACACATTGTTTAGGATGAAGAAGAGGGAAGAATGTACACATGCATGCTTTCCGTTTTCAGCACCCAAAACAACAACATCTACGATTGAAGCATCTCAGCCCGTCATACGCATTTTGATTATTATTCTTAATGAGACTATCACGCAAGGCCTCTGAAAACATCTCCTCCCTCATCATTTAATCATTCGGCATGGGGAAATGTTAGCCACAATGGAATAAAGAGAACCGTCCAAATTCTTATGAAAATTATTTTATAAATGTTTTTGAATTGCCGTTAAAATTGCTTGCCCAACTAGATCGGACTCTCTTTTTTGTTTCTACGTGTCATGCTGTTAAAGCACAGGCGGCAGAAAATTCGCCTTGAATTGAACAATTTCCAGGCTCATGGAAATCAAGTTTTTAGGTGAATACGTTGGCAGTCTTGGCCTCCACTATGCGATGGAATTGATGCGGTGGTTGGCAAGAGACAAGACAACTGGCTATTGGACGGAGAATACTGGTTTTGCCGCTCTTCTGAAGAGTACCACAACCTGCAAAACCCGCCCTTGATAGGAAAAATGAATTAACTTGCTAACCACAGGCCATGGTGCTAGGATGAGTAGTTTCATGCTCTTGGGTCAGTTGCGTTACTCACATTACTCAGGGTGCGACTATATTAGCAAGTGGGCGGTGCTTACAGAAGACGTAAGAAAAGACAGGCAGGCCATTACGGTAGGGGGTGGAGTTAATATGGAGTGGTTGAGGAGTTTAGACTCATAATGTTGATCCGTGAGGGGATACGGTGGTGCAAGTTGAGGTAATTGAAAAAGGAATGTTGTAAAAAAATGGTATTGCTGCATAGGTGGGGGTCAATAGGTTGTGATACTGAAAAGAAAGAGAGAAACGCAGTGACTGGGTTTCTAGGTTTGTGGTAACAGTGTAAGCCAGAGCATGCAATGGGGATTATATTTGATGGATGATCATGGCGAAAGACATCCAAGAAGGCGGCGACTTGGTAACAAAGGATCGGTTGTTGAGGGGAGCATGAACGTAAAAATGAGGAGGGGTTTGTGTGGAGATCGAAGAGAAAACAGATCATTGGTCGACCGGGATTGCAAAAACATCGTTATATTGGAAAGAATTAGATCTTTCATTTAAAATAGCAAGGGGACCTTATGGGGGTGGATTGCATGGGTCCTTCTGCAGTCGGTTGGTGGATGGAGGATAGGATTGTGTTTACGTGCTTTAAGCAGGAGTATGAATATAGGTTGTATATGAGCCAAATTGGGAAGAATTCTCTTTCCGTTAAGAAGCATTGTGAGAGGCTATTTACTACGTTGACGGAAGTAATAAAACTTTAATACGAGGAATGAGTTAATGTAGGATTAGAAAAGGGTAGGATGATGTGAGAGTAGTGAGGTGATGAGAGGGTGGATAGGTGGTGTATTGGATTTTATGAAGTAGTATGGAGTTAGTAAATGGGTTTAAATAGGGTAATGAGAGGGTTGGTTGAGACGGGGTATATAAAAAGTTGTTTGTGATTTAGAGATGATAAGAGGGTTGTAATAAATGATAAGTACGGGTAAAATGGTGGTATGAGTAAGGTAATGGGGAGGGTTGTGAGAGTATGAGTAGTAAAAGGTGGTGGAAGTAAGATGGGAGGAAGATATAAGGGTAAGAGGGTACACATATAGAGGGGTGCCGTAGTAAGGGGAAGACTGAAGGTGATGATCGTAGAGGTGGTTATCACCTATCCAAGGCAACACCCATCTATAGAGCCTCACAATAGTATATATATAATATAGGAATATTTATATATATATGGACGCTAAGAGTAAGAGAGAGATAGTATATAATATATATATAAAGCAATAAAGCGAACCTATAGGAAATAAATTATGAAAGTACCTATAAACGAGTAGCATGCGAATGATAGTAGGGCACTACGATAGTATATTCATAAGCTGGTGAACTATGGGCAAACTATATATAGACACAGATTGAGCCTAATATCATGGTTACGTTAATATACGAAGTATATAATATACACGTGTATAATATCTCGCAATGGTATGTTATAATTATAATATATATGGCTATTTACATCGTAGGTGGGCACTGGTCCGCTCTTTTAGTACCGCTCAGTGGCGCCGCTAGTGGGCCCGCACCGAGCGGACTACCGAGAGATAGGTGCGGACGTGGAAGCGGAGGTGCGGAGGGTCGTCATGGGGAAATTTAGCGACTTGACGTTCGACGGACTCAAACAAAAAGTTTCCCGACTCCTTGTTAGGTCCGCCGCTTTTTTGAAAATGAAAGTATACGTATGTAACTGTATTAAGAAATTTCTAATTGGTGTAAAATAAAAATAAGAAAGTATAATTTTATAATGTTTTAATTGTTAGTGGTATAGCTAAGATTGATAATGCTCGGATTTTAGTCCAACATCTTTTACCCTCTTATACACGTCCTTCAAACCCCAATTCTCAATTTCTTCTATATTGGATGGAACCCAAGGAAGGAATATATAGCATAGGAGATGAACATTTAAGAATTGATTATTAATAGAAAACAGGGAATGGGGCTATTACCGAGCTTATAGGTCTTATATTATTTAAATTAATTATTAATTATTGGCTATAATAACAACTAGGGCAAATCATCAGTAGTACAGTTCGAGATAGCTGCTGATACACAACCCAAAATTTACTCATAACCCTATAATATACTATATAACTACTATATAATATCCTATAATATACTACTCAGAACAAAACTTAGAACGATACATAAATAAAAATAGAACTAATAAGTATTGAAAAACAAATTATACAATATATCAAAAAATGAATATAAATTATATAGATAAATAATAAATAATAAAATATGAAAGAATAAATATAAGTATAATTAAAAAATATTGTATAGTGGTATACCGGACTAAATAATAATTATATAATAAATATATATCATGAAATACCATAAACAAATATAGAATATAGATACTAGACTTAATTGGTATAGTTAGCCGCTTATTAGATATATATTATATATATATATATAGTATAAGTAACAAGGATCCGGAAAGGAAGATAATATTATAGGATATACAGGAAGGATATACCTGGAATAAGGTACTATTTTGACAACTGAGTAAGAGTAGACATCAAATAATAAACTAAAGTGATTAATATCTCAGGATATATAATAATATATTCAATACACAATAAATAATACATATTAATAAAATACTCAGAAGTATGATACATACTATATATAAGGTAGGGTGAGTAAGGTAGGAGTAAGTTGATGGTAAATATGGGGTTTTACACAGAATTGATTAAGGTATAGTGTAGTGAGATATGAAAGGTGGTATAGAGTAAGTAGGAAGTGTATAATATAGGTATAGTTGAAAGTGTATATATATATATATTTAGTTATTAGAGAGGGTATAGGGCTTAATATATAAAGTGAATATATATAGTCAGGTGAGAGGTATATATATATATGTGGTTGAAGTCTAGAAAGTATGATTATTGAATATGCATGAATATAATTAATTATAATAGGAAGGAACTGAGTAGCTACCGAGCTGATCCGTAGCATTAGCATCGAACTGCTGCAGGCGTGGCGGGATGGGCTATTCATGGAGTCTACTGAGGTCTCAGACAAAGTAGACCTTCTTATGGGTGGAAGTGGTGGATAACAAGTACCCAATTTCGGACAGGGAGGCCAGAATGATTTAGGTGGAGAGAGACCTTAATTAAGCAATGGACTGCTGGAAGCGACACTAACCAGACTCCTCTCAACCAAGGAATCTTTCCCTTTGCGCAGCATAGGGCAGGTGAAATTTGTTGAACTTGTTCATAGAATATAATACACCTCTCCCTCGTTCTGCTGCTGTAGAGCGAATATTGATAGTTCTCAGGTGGGGATATCTATTGAGGGCAGAAGAGGTACTAACTGCTTATTAATTTGTGAGGCAGGGAAGGTTAAGGTGAAGCTAATCTTTTTAGACAGGTTAATATGGGATTCTTTGGTTCTTGACGAAGATATTGAGGGAGGAAGGAGGAAAATCTTGAGATTTTGTAAATATTCATATCAAATTTTTCATATAAAGGTGGTTATGGAAGTGGTGGTGGGTTTGTAGAGGAGTTTGGGGGAAGGAGCCTATTCTAGTATTTAATATTAAGACGCTTGTGTATGTGGAAGTCTTGGACACATTATTAGTGGGAGAAGGGTGTGCGGAGGTGGGACGTGGCGGACTTGCGATAGCGGAGGTTTGATAGCTGAATAGGTGCGGAGGGTGCGCTAGCGGACTACGATTTTCTCAGCGGTGCGCGAAGGTGCGCTTAGCGGACACACCTAATGAGCGGGGTGCCCCTTGATATATATATATATTAGGATATATATTATTATAATACTGTTACGGTTAATGTATTATAGTATATATATAACAAGGGTATAGGTGGTATAGTAGGTGGGGAGAGAGTATAATTTTAAAAATATATTATATAATATGTAGTAAGTTATGCGTTTGAACATCGAAACTGCAGGTTTGGGTAGTATAGGTATAAATAAGTATTTGAAAGGAAACAGGTGCTATAAGGAGATGGGGCCGTCGATTTTCTTATCATTTAACGAACCAAGAATAGGGATTTTTTTTTATTGTGCTATATATTTGGTAGTTATTAATGAGAGGGATCAGAAAAGTTTTTCGTTTAATCGATGGGTTTGCTGGGTTATTAGGAAGTTATAATATTGGGTTTTAGCAAATACATAAGAGGGTAGTACTACGTGGAAATCATCATACGGCCAAGCGGGGATGATAAGTATATATAGTAATATAATATATATATAATATAGTATAGTATTATAGATTACTTATATATTATATATATATATATTATATATCTTATATATATATATAATAGTATAATGAGGTGATAGGGGGAAGATATAGAGGCTGTTTATATGTATAACGTGAATAGTAGTAGGGCTGAGAATATAAGTGATAGTATATATAAGGTTTAGTGGTATATGATGATGATAGGCGGGATATAGATAATACATAATATATAGGTAACAGGGAATAAGGGTATAGTGAATATTATAGGGTCATGTGAAGTATACTGGTAGTAGTTATATAGTATATATCGTTGTATTGTGAAGAATAGGTGATGTAGTATATCATATGAAGTAGGAATGTATTTAAAATGTATTTACAGATGTATTTAAATACAGTTTAGTATTTAGTATTGGTAATTTATGTAAATAACCTTTTCATCTGGTGAATTAGCTATTCGTAAAATACTTTTAAATGCATTTTATGCCACAGGGGCTCTGACAACAAGCATACACACGGAATGATGACATGTTCAAGGACTGCTTTATAGTGTGATTACAAGAACCGGAAAGTGTTGGTGCTTATCACTCATTAAGTACAAAATCATAAACAACCAAAAGATTTTTGGTATCTCAAGGCTTACAGCAACGTAAGGCTCGCAATCCAAGTTTTCAAAGAATAGGGGAATTCAACACTGGAGTGGGTGTAAAAATGTGTCTGGGTAGGGATTGATGTCATCTGTTGGATGACTATAGTGTTTGGGTTCTTGGACAAACAAAATCACATGGTTTGCTCATTTGTGGCCAATTTTTTAGCATCTTCCAAACTTAGAAATCAGGTAAAGGGCAAAAGACTATAAACATCCAAAAAAGAGCAATACAAAGTAAATTTTATATTAACAAGGAGAATGTGAAGGGATGATAACATGATTGGTGGGCATACTGCGCAACAAGCTCAGAAAATTGGGTATTTATTATAGCTTCCAACAGAGGGGGGTAAATACCTTGGGGCAAGATTTTTCACCGCAACATCACAAGCGAGCTTTATATTATTGTTTAAATGACATAGTTCCCCAATGACATAGGGCAGGACATTTTCATACTTTAAAAAAAAAAGTTATATATCCATTAGCTAATATATATCATACATCACATTGAACAGAATGGATAGGAGTATAAGGTATAAGAGGGAAGGGAAAAAATAGGAGTAAATATTACTCATATGTGAAAACCAAGGAAATATATAATGTGTATATGATAGTATATTTATAATATATTATATAGTTATAGTATAGTTTATTACATGGTGAATAAATTATTTAAATAGTATTGTAGTTACTAGTAGTATATATATATAGTATATATGATATATGCAACATTTAGGAGTATATACTAATAGTAGTATAGATATTAGGGGGTACTATAGGTAGTTAGGAAGTATATATAATATATATATTTATTTATAGTATATATGTATATATATATATTATAATATATATATATATATAATATATATGAATTGTAGCTATCTAGATGAGGTAAGCTGATATATCTGGTGGTATAATATATAGGTAGAGGGAGGGATGATGTATAATGATATATGTATATATATATATAGATAGGATGGAAAAATCAATAAGAGTAAAATAATTACTTACAATGATAATAGTATATATAGAATATATATATATATATATATATATAGTATAAGTATAATAGTATGGTTAATATATAATATATATAAGTGGTTGATTGATATATGTATATATATAGGTAAGTAGTAATATATAGGGTTTAAGGATATATAGGTTATATAGAGTTATATTATATATATATTATATATTTATATATAGTATTATATATAATATTATATACTATAATATATATAATATAGTGATATATTATTATTATTATATAGGTATATAGGTATATATATATAGTATATATATATATATAATTAATACATATATTACTGATATATATATAGTATAAAGGACGGTATTATATAGGTAAGAATGATTAGTTTACAGGGGTTAAGTATATATAATATATGAGAGTATATATAAGGTATATCCATATATAGTAGGTAGGGATATATGCTAGTATAGAATTTATACTATATGGATTAACTAATAATATATATTTGTATCATATACGATATATTATATTATATAATATTATATATATTATAATATATAATATAATATATATATCTAGTATATTATAAAATATCATGAAAATGTGATATTATTTTGATATAATATATATATATATATATGAATAATATAATATATATATATATATAACGCTAATGTTACATAGTATAGTGTGATATATAGAATTAGTATAATTGTATTAGTATATATAATAACTATATATAATAATATATAACAGTCATGTAGCAGATGTGGCTATAATATATACATAATTTATATATATCAGGTGATATGAACGACCTACTCAAGATATATTTCAACTATAGCGTACGACTAGGAAAGTTATAGCACATAGTAACGACGATTCATTGCTGTGATTGAATGTGGCTATATGGAATTATATAAGCGAGAGTCAGTCGTGGTGAAGTGAAAAGTATTAAGAATAATACAGCATGACGGGTACAGGGGTCCAGAATATAGGCTCTTGACCAACCGGTTGATATTAAACATAGGACGTGCCAAGGATTTTGGCGATTAATGAGAGCATGTAATTGTCAGCTTTAATTCTTTATAACGATAAACGACGTGAATTTTTAGGGTCTACATTTAATATCATATTAGTATTACTTATACTAGTAATATATATATATTATATATGATACCCAATATATATATAAGTATAGTATAGTATATACATTAATATATATAATGGGTATTATACTTAATAATTGTTAGTTAAGTATATATTATAGGGGAGGTTTATAATATATAAATATCATTATTGGGCGGGTGATTATTATAGTAGGTATTATAATAGAAGAGATTACGCAGGTAATATGAATATTATTAGAAAGGCCATTATGGTGATATATCTAAGTAAGTTATGATTTAGCCGGAAGGGAGTCATCGGCCTAATTATATATAGTTAGGATATAGAGTATTAGGTGGTACGATAGTTAGTAGAGATATAATAGCAGCGGGTGAGATCGGGTTGGTAGAGGGTAGAGGGTAGCGTGCAATTAAGAAGTCTACTGTATAAGTAAGGTAAGGAGCTATAATACTAGTAAGTAGGAGTATATGGATGTATATATTTATATTTACAATTATATATATAGAATGCTATAGGCAGATGTAGATAGTAAGTATATAGAATATTATACTATGTAGTATTAAGTATATGTTATATTATAGTTTAAACTAGATAAGGGATATAGTATATCAGTAGGAGTTTGCCCGGACTATAGAGTATGAGAAGCTGATATAAACGTGAAGGTAGGTTATGGTAAATAGGTATGGTTGGTAAACTATAGTGAGAATAACTTTTAAATAGACGCGAAACATTATAATTGTACTAATCAATGGTAATTATGATATTGTGAAGCGCGAGCACACGAGCTTAATTAATGTACAAAAAAAAGTACTATGAATGGATCTTTATTAATAACCAAAAAATTTCAAACCTATAAAAAATAATTGGAAAAGAGAGTCTATAGGTTATTATATTTTAAACTCGCTAACGTAACCTTACTCAGACGTGGAAGTATGATCCTTACTGGGAGCTATAACCTAGTTACGCAAGAGCGCGCATAATTATTATGCGTCTGACCTAATTATGATTACAAATGTTATTGAAATTATAGGGATAAAATTCACGTCGTCTATCATTTCTGAGCAGGAACAAGGCAATTTAAGTCGCCATAGAGACAAAGCGGTACACCATTATTTATTTATTTTCGCAAAGGTGTAGATAGGAGCTATAATGATAGATATAAACTCATAGGTAGTATTATATATATATTAAAGTTATATAAACATGTAGGGTAAATAATAATGTATATATAAATATAATAATATCTTTGTAGTTTAGGTCATATATATATATAGATATAAAAATAGTATAGTATTTATAAAATATAGAAGTAGTAGATGGTATATTAATATGTAGGATATATAGAACCTGTTCATGGGTATGTAAGCCGACTTCCGCAGTTTGATTATTTCATTTTTGTGGTTTTTTTTCTTTTTTTTTTATTTTCTAGTATTAGTCTGATCCTGCAATCACCATTTAATTGGTTGACCTGCATGATGTGCAAAAATATATAAGATCTGTGTACGTCAGTAGTTGCGACTTATAGTCCGTCAGTTTTAATTTTTTTTTTTTTTTTGTAACTAAAGGAATATCCGCACAGGGTACAAACCCACACCACAACGAATGGAGGTATGTCGGGGATCTTTCGACCTTCTCGGGCGACGGTATTCAGGGTAGGCAACTAGCTATTTCTTCGCCCCCTACCAGGCGGGGAAGGGTGGGTCGGCAGAACGCTCCTTGCCTCTTTGGTAATTGGGTGTCGCCGGGGTTTTCCGCCCCTCCCTCTTAGCGAGGATATAGAGGAAAACGTTCCCGCTCTGTCATCCGTCGGCTCGACGCCCCCCTATTTTTTTTTTTTTTGTAACATTTTTGCTAATAGCTTTTATATGCTGATTAAATCTGTAATTGGTTTTCTGTAAGTGTCGTACTTTTTGAGATATTTGCATTTTTGAAAAATATTTTTTTATATAAAGTGTTTTGTGTTAAAAAATTATTTTAATATTGTCAAACTTTTGAATCATGTCCGTCACCGCTTAAATTCATGTCAGTCTTATTTTCTAAGAAAGATGTTAGAAAGTGAAAAATCTACTCATATACTACTTTTTACTTATTAGTTATATACTATATATAACAGTATGCTATGCTAAGAGTCACGGGCGGCATTGTACAGCAGGAATATGATGCATATAGAGGGGGGGTGGGGCAGGTATACGCGCCTAGTATATATATTATATTATTATCATAATGATCATAATACCTCGTAGTATCAGTCAGGGACCAGCACACATATGCCTTTCGATTGTTTCGATGAGTAATGAAATTGTCAGAAATATGCTTAACAAGAGGTGTAGCGGATAGTGCGATTTTCATATCCCGGAATGTGGAATGCCCGGATGAGGTAAAATTCATATCCCGCGGAATTTGCGGATAGTGGATAAGCTTAAGGTTTTAGAGTTTTAGCCACAATCGGGTTGTCCATATTTATTTATATATATATATATAAATATATAGATAGATATATACTAATATTATGATATAATATATATATATAATATATATATTATATATTATATATATATATATACTATATGATACTCAAACCATCGTGTTACAAGAGTGCAGGACGGTTGACCCCAACTCTTTTCTCAAATGCACCCCACCCAACCTCTTTCCCCAGTCCATCCATTTGGAATAAAGGTTATATTATTAATGCTTCAATTAATCAAATTACTAATTTATGACTTCCAAAACAAAAGCTTTCTGAGCCATTTCAGGGGCGAGTTTTGCCTTCTTTTTTTTCGTTGGAAAATGAAGATTGCCCACTAAAAGGACGCACACTCTACACCTTGTTGAGAAAGGAATCCTCAAGAATTCTCCCTGGCGACTTCGCAAACAGTGAAAAACCTTTACAATTATCTCGTCAACAAAATCAGTCGAATTTTTATCTCGATTCCCACAAAGATTTTTCTGACTGTTTGATATTTCATGGGATCAATGATAGTGGTGTCTTTTTGACACCCTTTGACAAGACTTCTTTCAGTCGCTGCTAGATCGGCCAAAGAAATGTTGTGGATTTCGAATGAATATCGCTAACATTGATTGGTAATATGCGGTGTTTCTTTTCGTGAGTCTTTTGCTTTTTATCTTGCTTGTGTATTTCTTCCTTTAAGCAAGTTTTATAATAATCACATATGCGCATCCTAATTGATTCTTATCCCCTCTGTAAAAAAACACGTGGTTCACAGAAATTGTTTATTGTTATACAAGGATTTAGAAACAGTTGCTATTGCACCAAGCGTTATTCGTTTGGCAGAGTTTGGATAATCCTATTAATCATTATCTCCAATCTCCACTTATCTTTGAAAGGTTCCTTACTTTTAGATCATATATATCTTATATTTATATATTAATATTATATATATATATATATATTATATATCTAGTATATATATATATATTATTATATAATATATATATATATATATATAATTATATATATATAATTATATATATATATAGATAATATATACATTAGAAATATGTTACGATATATATATGTACATCTAATATATATAGGTATAATATACTATAATAATATTATATATTATATATTAGTATAATTATCATATATAAATATAAATTAGTACTTCTTAATATTATAGTAACATGTATTCTATATATATATATTATATAGTAGTTATAGTTATATATTATATATATATATACATGATAGTAGTATATATATAGGTATACTATATATATAGGTATATATAAGCATGATTATAGTATATATATATTATATAATAGGGTAGTTATATATATATATATACGTGATAGGTATAGGGGTATGTGTGTGTGTTTGTGTGTGTGTAAGGGTGTGATGAACACACGTTTCTCATAATTCACAGATGAATACTTCTATCATCCACAAAAAAATTTAACAGCGCATGCGGATTTGCGGATAGTGCAAAAATGATGCGGGGATAAGATGCGAATATTCCTCTACAGACTCTGGGGAATTATATGATAATAATTTATATATATTTAGTATAATAAGTAAGTATATATATATATATTATTAGAGTAATACCGTATTGTGATCATATTATTATATATATATTATAGGTAGTATTTTTAAGGGAAAACCTTATTTAAGGTAGTAAATAGTGGGTGACCAGGAATGAAGACAAGAGCCAGTAAAGATTTAATAATTAATTTTCCTCATACGAAACGCGTAATACTCGTGTAGATAGTCAATACAGGAGGCTGCAAAGAAGACTCATACGCAAATTAAATTGGAAAAAGTTAAAAAAAGGCAAAAATAAGTGATATATATATATATATATTATATATATAGTATATAATATAATATATATATAATATATATATAATATATATATTATATATATATAATACTACGTATAATTTATGATGTATATAATAGTATATATACGTCATATATATATATATATATATATATATATGTTGCATCTATATATATATATATATATAATAATGTATATAGGTATATATATATTATATATATATGGTATATATAGTATATATATATATGAATTTATACTATATATATTGTATATCTTATATATATATTATAAGGGTAAATATATATATATATATATGAATATATAATTATATAGTCTATATATATATTCTATAGTTATATATATTTAGTATATATTATATATTTGTCTATATATTTATATACTTATATATAGTATATAAACATATATATAGATATATTTTATATATATATATATATATTACTATATATAATTATTATTATATATAAATAGGTATATATATTATATATATTAAATATATTTTTCTAATATTTATATAATCTATATATATATATATATACTTAGAATATATCTGTATTCATATACATATATATATATACTAATATATATATATATATATTACTTGTATATATATAATAATATATAGATATATTATTTATAAGGTATATTATATATATTTTATATATATATATATATTATATATATTATCTATATACTATATTATATATAGTATATATTATTTTATATGATTTATATATATATATAGTATATATTATGTATCACATATATATATATTATATTAATAGATATATATTATAGTATTATATATAATATATATATATATTATATTATATATATATATATATATACAATATATATATATATGTCTGGTGAATGACATAATGTCTTTTGAATGCTTCTGTTCAAGAATTCAATTCTATTTTTGGTAAAAATAATAAAAAATTGATCCTTATACGCAGGTTAATAAATAAGATATATATATATATCAATATAATATATATATATTATATATACCGTATATATAGTATATATATATAAAGGCTATACGTAGTATTATATATATATATATATATATATATATATATATAATATATATACATAGTATATTATATATATATATCATTACCGTTAACATGTATCGTTTGCGTGTGTGTAGGTATATAATATATATATATAATATTATATGCTATGGTATATATACTTAATATATAATAGTTATCACTCTCATATATATATTATATAATTACTTTATATACTATATTATATATATATATTCTATATATATATAATATATATAGTATATATTATATGATATATATAATATATATATCTATATTATATATATCTATATATATAGTATATATATATACATATATAGTATATATATATATAATATATATATTATAATATATATAATCATGATAGGGTATATATATATATAAGTATATAGTATAGTATAGAAATATATATAGTAATATTATATATATAGTTATATAATATATATAATATTATATATATTTATATATATATATATAGGAGTATATAGTAATTATTATTATGTATATATATATTATATATATATTCTATAATATATTATAAATGAAATATAATATATTAATTATATATATATGATTATAGGATATATATATATATAATCTATATATAGTATATATATATTATATAGTAATAAATAAATATATATTATTTATTAATATATATATATATAATATATTACATATATATTATATATATAATATAGTTATATATAATATATGGTATATGATATATATGTATATATTTATTTATAATAGTATATATATTAGGTTTTACGACATATATATATAAAATCTACAATATAATACTAATTAATCAGCAATGTAATTTAGTTACATATACTATTTATATATATATTATGTATATAAGTTATTTATATATATATATATTATACTATAATATATTATTATTTGTATTATATATATATAATATTTATTATATAACTATATATATATATATATATATTATATATTATGTATCATATATATATACAAATATTATTATATTATATTATAATATATATATATAATATATATATATAATTATATATATAGATATGATATATAATTATAATATATATATAATTCAATATTATATATATAACTATTGTATATATATAGTATATAATGATTATGATTTATATAATCTTTATTGAATATTAATTCAACTTCCGGTTTTATGTAAAACTATAAAAAAATGATCCATAAGCGCAAGAAGATCTTTTTATTATATTTTATATTATATATATAATATATATACTATATTATTATATATATATAGTATTTACATACGTATTTTATCTATATAATGATATACCTGATAGTAGCTAGGGGCTAGTATAATAATCATATATATCGTATAGATATTATAATAGTATATATAGCTTATTATATTTGTGTGTGCTGTGTGCTGTGTGCTGGTGTGCTGTGTGTGTGTTTCTGTGTGTGTATGTGTGTGGTGTGTGCGTGTGTGTTATACTGTTCGTAAAAAAAACTTAGAGTTTCTGAAGGGGCACATGACGCAACGGTAAAATTAAGGAAAAGTTACAGACTTGTAGCTTTCCATTTAACTTTGAAGATTTTAGTTTCTATGTTCGTAGCTTATGCTAACGAGATTGGTGCGCGAGCGAAGAATTTTCGCATAGAGTAGAAACAGTAAATGATATAGTCAACCGCCCTGGTTGGAGATGCTTTCAGTTCAGTCCAGTCAGATCACAAGGTCCCAGAACTAAATTAACAAGGAAAGAATCAAGATACTCTCTGCAGAACTCCTCCAAACTTAAAACGGCCCGCTTTTTCTCGGCCAAAGAAAGCCGGGAAACTTTTTACGGAACGGGCTTCGGCTCGCACTGCGAGACGTATCTCCCACCAGAAGGAACTTTTGTTACCTTTTATTAACTTTAATTGCATATTTGTACTTAATGTTGAATAACACAATTGGCAACTATGGATTCTAAAATTTACGCATCGCTTTACTATAGGGTGCTTGCCTCATAAAATAAGCCCCATCTAGCAAGTAGACCCATATAAGTATGGTGAACCGGAGAAAGAAAACGTCCCCAGCATTCAACTCACCACGCCTTCTGCAAAAAAAAACAAAATGAGAAAAGAAAAAACTACAATAACACAAAATCCCCATTAGAACACTCGGAGAAAATGACTCAAGCACAGCAACACTTCATCGATATAGACTTCAATTTTCATTTCTAATTATGGATTATGGTCATCTTTTCCACAACTCTCACAGTTCAAGGATTCATTGTCAGACATATATAACTTCCTTTACGGTATGAGGATTTCTATCTCAATTTATCATTCAAAGTTTGGATTATGGGCAGAAACCTCTTGTTGGTTCCACTAGAACGTCTTGAATTCCTTTTCTGGAATGGTCTAAAATGGTTCTGTGAACCCCTCGGTCTTTTACTGTATGCAAGAAGTTTTTCAAATGAGGGACCTAAATTAATTAAGGTCAATTGTCGACCTCTACATATGTATTCCGTTTATGGTTCCCGGATTTATTTCATCATTCTTAAGTTTGAGATTATAGGAGACTCTTATTTTTTGACATTTAACTACGACCTGGCTTTGATTCCTTGTTGGGATCTCTCCATGGGTGTTGTGCTTCTCTCTTTCATGTATGCCGAAAGTTTTTTTCAAAATAACTGATTAACTTCAAGCAACTTCGTCTCTAAATATGTCAGAATGTTTCTCTCACGTACTCAACTTTGAAACTAGGTGCGATTGGTCATTATGGATAGATCGTTAGAAGAGTCTTATACTGGAACTTTTCTCGCTTGGGATTATTGGGTCCGATCATTTGGCCTATTTACAACCCTTGTGAATTTTCAATTGTTTGCTATAATAATATTAAATGTTTGACATTTGTACTTTCAATTATTGAAATGTTTGTATGTTTGTTTTATATGTGTATGTATTAAAGAAGGCTCTGTTTGATGCATTTTATTTTTTGTTGTTTTTTACTTATTTGTATTTATATGTATTACAAATATGTATATTGTTTAAGATTTCGGCTGTATAGTTATGTCGTATTTGAATATATTGTAATTTCATGTATATGTTGTTGCGAGG
>JABUQX010047726.1:0-2500 GCA_015478945.1 Trachelipus rathkii
CTGGATAGAAATTTCCGGATTGGGGTCGTCTCAGACTTGTGAAATTCAATTCTTTTAAAACTTCAACTTTTCTACAAATCTCACCTTTCTAAACACGCTTCTACTTTAAAATCCTCTTTCGACGGTTCTCTTTCGCTCTCAATGGTTGACAATATAAACATCCTTGGCCTTAACATAAACAAAAAAATGTCTTGGAAACCTCACATCACAACGGTTGCTAGGGTGGTCTCAAAGAAACTGGGAGTTCTGTTTAAACTGCGAAGATTTTTTTTTCCTCTTCTCAGTTACTCCAGCTATACAAGGGTCTCAATCCGCCTTGTATGGAGACTGTTCTCATATCCTGGGGGCGGCTCTGGTTTCACGCCGGATTTTGGACAGAGGTCGAGTCAAAAGTCCAAATGGCTGTATAAACTGTTCTGTTCAAACGAGTTCACTTGACCCTTCTTTACGGCACGATGTTGGTGCTTTATCTCTTTTCTATAGGTACCGCAGCGGCAGGTGTTCGAGGGAACTTACCACTCGCGTACCATCCTAAAGGTACCGCAGCGTAGCACAAGGGGTTCTGTGTTTTGCGCACGAGTTTTGTGTTGATGTAGGTAAATCCAGGCTAGTTCGTTATCAGTGCTGTCCTTCTTTCCTGCCACATCTGTCTGTGAAATTCTCTTCCATCTCCTGTGTTTTCCTGCTGAATTTAATCTCGCTCACTGTTAAAGCCTGCGTCTGTACTTATCTGCGTAATTTGCGCTAGTGGATGAAATTTTAGCGTGCAACACTCCCTCCCTGAATAGGGCTCTGCCCGTGAGGGGTGGTAAAACTGTAAAAAAAAAAAAAAAAAAAAAAAAAACATCCGCTATACTGATTTGTTAAATGAATATTTACCTCATCAGTTTCGTACCTGTTCGTTCTGTATGAGTTGTTAGTTACTTTACTGTTTGTTTAAGTATGAAACTTTGTTAATTTTAGCAGTTTATTCTTGCTTAAGCTGTGATGAGGTTTTTTTCGTTGTCATGTTATATTCTTGTTCAGACTATGATATGTTAGCTTTGTTAAGCCAAAAACTTTGTTACGTTGGCATATATTCGTTGATCAGTATGATAATGTAGGTACGGTGATGATAAATTATTACCATGTTAATCGCGAAAATAGTGATGGATATGTTACGAGATATGTTTGAAAACGTGTGAAATAGGTTAACGTTTTTGTTATGCAAGCCGAGTTTACTGTTAACTGTTAAGTATGGGAACTTTTGATGTTAGCGTATTTTCGTTGGTCAGTATGATAATTAGGTTATAGGTTATAATAAAATTTTTGTTAAATGTTACTTTGTTATATGTAAAATAATAGCGATATGTTGGAAAAAAGGTGAGTAGGTTACGTTCTGTATGCAGCGTTAGTTACTTTCCTTTGTTAAGAATGGAACTTTGTTAAATGTTGGACTGCTTATTCGTGTTATAAGGTATGTTAGGGCTGTCGTTGTACATTAATTTAGTAGTTTTCAGTTTGATGGCCTATGTTTTTTGCTTTATTGATGTGAACAACTTCGCTACGTTAGCATATATTTTGAAACAGTAAAATGATACTTACAACAAAGGTTGTTAATAAATTTGTTAAAGTTGTTCTATTTAATGTAAAAATTCAGTGTATGTTAGAAAAAGTGTAAGTAGGTTGCGTTTGACTCAGTGTTAGTTTCTTTACTGTTTGTTGGTATGGAACTTTGTTAATGTTAACTGTTATTCGTGTATAAGGTATGTTAGGTCTGTCGTTGTACATTATATTCGTTGTTCAGTTGATGCTATGTTTGCTTATGATGTAAAATTTGTTAGCGCTTAGCATAATATTCCATTGACAACAGTATGATACTTACAAAGGTTTGTGCTAAATTTTTGTTAAATGTTACTATGTTATGTAAAATATCAGTGATATGTTAGAAAAGTGTAATAGTTTACATTCTGCACATCAAATGTTATTACTTACTGTGTTAGTATGGACTTTGTTAATGTTAACTGTTTATTCGTGTTTAAGATTTGTTTTAGGTTTGTGAGTGTACGTTATATTCGTAGTTCAGTTGATGCTATGTTTGCTTTATTGATGTGAAAACTTTGTTACGTTAGCATATATTCATTGAACAGTATGATACTTACACAAGGTTGTGATAAATTTTTGTTAAATGTTACTATGTTAATGTAAAAATATCAGTGATATGTTAGAAAAAGTGTAAGTAGGTTACATTCTGCACTCAATGTTAGTTACTTTACTGTTGTTACGTATGGAACTTTTTAATGTTAACTGTTTATTCGTGTTAAGATGTGTTAGGTTTTGTGGAGTGTGCGTTATGTTCCGTAGTTCAGATGATGCTGTGTTTACTTTATTGATGTGAAAACTTTGTTACGTTAGCATATATTCATTGATCAGTATGATATTTAGACAAGGTTATGATAAAATTTTGTTAAATATTACTATGTTAATGTAAAAATATCCAGGATTGGGTAGGGAGGGGTGG
>JABUQX010047726.1:10000-12500 GCA_015478945.1 Trachelipus rathkii
AAATAGCGGAACCCTATGGATAATTGTTCCTTTCCAGAAATATCAGCTGTTTCATCTGCTAGTAAGCTATACCCACACGCTTCCTTTACCTTATTAACAATGCTTTCTTTTATAGTAGTACCACATAGAGAAATAATCTCATTCTGATCTGAACGATGGTATGTGCCTTTTTTTCTTCCCCTTTTCAATGGTTTTTTCGATGACGATCCTCCGGCATCTATCGTAAGAGGCCACAAATCTTGCAAACGCTTCCTCATCATGATGCCACCCCGACGCGGGTAAATCGCGCGTACCAGAAAATGTCACACATGAAATTATTGAGGCTATAATATTTTTTTAATTTCTTCTTATGATTTTCTTAGAATGCTGATTAATTTGGATGTCAACCGGCACGTCCTGTAGGAACAATCTTTGCATCTTTTAATCAGGCAAGTTTTATGCCACTCTGGTGTTTGTATGGTTCCGTTCAACCGCAGAACATCTTTATATTCTAGTGAGGTCTTTTTATCTAAAAGAGCCTAGGACCTCCTCTGACGCGTAGACTTTATAATTTTGGTGGAAATTAAAATACAAAACCTTTTCGAAAATTGCTCCCTTTAGGCTCCTGGAGTATGTTAACCAAGGTGAATATGTCTCCAACCATTCATAATTGAATTTCCTCTTTAAATGGGTAGCATCTTTCAAAAGATTATAGGTCTTAGGTAGAATCCAACACTCTTTCAGTAACTGTTTCTTTTTCTCAGTCGAAATCATAGATGAATGTCTTCCAACGTATCTACCAATGTCATTTTCGTGACTGTCATCTACTGAAACGCTACCTCCAAAATCTGGACCCATGTCTTGACTCGTCGAGGTGCTGGGCCCTGGGTGTGGGTTCTTCTCATGCGAAAATTATGCGAAGTAGAGGGATTGCCTCTTGTGTAGTCTTAGTTGACTTATTGTGGTATCTTCGTTTTCACTGCTACCATTTCCATTTTTATCTGAGTACTTCCTTTTTCAAATTTACTGCAAACAATATATATATATATATATATATATATATTATATTATATTATATATTATATATATATATAGTATATTATTATATATATATATTATATATAATATATATATTATATATAATATATATATATATATATATATATATATATGGTGTACTACTGTTACAATTCTCTGCACATATGGTCATAGGCTAATAATTTTACTAATATTCAAAGATGTTAACAGAAAAATTAAAAGTATAGCAAACTATGTTGAAAACCACTAATTTCTGTGTTGTAATGAAAAATAGTTTTTAAAATGAAGCTAACCTCATATGGACAAGTAAGATCATGTGTTACAAATTCCTACTTTTTTAAGAAGTAAATACACAAAATTTTATTATAATATTTAAAGTAAAACGTATGTACCAAGGAATCTCCTAATATCCATGATCTGATGAAATTGAACTATAACTTTACACTGAGGCGGTGTTTGAATTATAAGTGGCGTTCACGGAGTGATAATTTCATGTTTACTTTGAACCTTGCACACGTTAAATAAAGAATTGAGAATCTGACTGAACACAAAATCTAGAATTTATATATACATATCAACATTTAAAAAAAACATAGATGGATAACAAAACGGTTCTTATCTACCAAATTAAAGAGCATATAAAATGAGTGAGAAGACCTCGTATCGAAGAGAAATGTGAGAAAATAACGATTGCAACTAGCCTTCGCCAATATACTCCGTTATATAAATATAATATTATATATAATATATTATATATATATATATATATAATTACTATATATATATAATATATATTTATATCTATATATAATATTATATATATATATATATATAATAATATATATATATTATATATAATATATATACTATACGTAAACGTACTTACGCCACTCGGATGGACGTGGATCAAAATGAAATTCGCCAGGTAGACTCATAAAGTAAACACTTCTAGGGGGGGGGCAGCTGCCCCCCCTGCCCTCCCCCCCTGACCGACGCCCATGTATATATAGTAAAACGTACTTAACGAGTTAACGGCCACCCGGAACGGGACGTTGGATCAAAAAAATTCGCAGGTAGACTCTATAAGAGTAAATACTTCTAGGGGGGGCAGCTGCCCCCCTGCCCCCCTGACGACGCCCATGGGCCAATATCCCATGAACGACTGAGTAATGTAGCTCCTCCGTGATGTATAGTGGGTAGCTAGTTACCTAGGCTACATATCCATACCAGTTTTAACCAGATTTATAAAGTCAGTCTTGTACTACATCTGTTTATGTATGGGCGTGTGTTCTAACCTCGTTACGTTTTTGCACTACATCTTTTTGTGTATGGGCGTGTTTTCTATCCTCGTTACGTTTTTGCGATGCAGGTAAATATTGAACAGCGGTAAGCTATCAAATTCTGTGTGAAACGTAACAAGTCGGCCACTGAGACATTTGCTTCCTTATACGAAGTTTATGGGGATGCCACTTTATCGAGAACT
>JABUQX010047727.1:0-12500 GCA_015478945.1 Trachelipus rathkii
CAACAACATAATAAGATAATAATATACACATACAATAATGTACTTCTTCGATCACATCATAATAAATCAATGTAAGAATTACAATAACATGTTCTCTTTTATATAATATAATATAAATATCAATACTATCACTATATAATAATATAATTAATCGTATCTCTTTCTTCTTCTTCTTTTGCTCTCTGATCCTCAGACACACTTCTTCTAGAATCTGACTTTTGAATACTTAGGTCGCTGTAAATCAGGTCTGATCTCTTCTGTAGAAAGAAGGCTAAGACTATATAAGCTGCAACACAAGTCCCTCCTCTCCTATATTTTTGAAAGAACCCAGGTTTGAGTTCCTTCTTGCAGGCTCAGTCTGAGATCAGCCTTGATACGAACACAAAGCACTGAAACCCACCGCATCAACATCCCAAAATGTTGAGTAATGGAAGGTAGGGATTATCTTGAGCCTCATTGAAATTCGACCTCATTCTAGTTGTCAAAGCAGATCATGAGATATCAGAGCACATCCAAGTACCTGCCACCTTGCCTTTGGTAGGTAACTGAGCTAACATGAGGTCATGTAGGTACCTGACCTGTTTGGATCTGTCCTAACTTATTTCCATCCGCGGTCGCACCTACCCCACACACACACACACCACACACCCACACCTACACACTGTGGTTATTATAAAGGAAATGACAGTAGCTGCATGATTATATATATAAGTAACAAGACAGAAAGCGCTTTGTACATATATATAGAGTAGAGAAGAGCACAGAGCAGAGAGATATATATATAAGAGAGATAGAAGAGTAGATATAATATGGAGAGTTATATAGGGCATATGTGAGAGTATATAGAGTATTGTGCAACCTGTTTACACCTTACACACACACACACACACACACACATATACATATAAATATAAGAATATAATAATAAGACACATAAGATAATCATCAGAATGATTATTTGTCTTCCTCTCAAAGTTTATATGTGTCCTTGGTCCCTTATACTGCTCTAACATGAGATACTGCTTCACAACAAACTGAGTCTCCACTAGCCTTGATCCAGTTTGAGCTGTGCCTCAGAACTTGATGCTCATCTTTGATGACCTGCCTTGATGGCCTCCAACCTTTGTTAAGCTCAACTTTGATCAGTTCAATCTTGATGACTCAGCTGTTTCGGTTTAATTTTTTAATTTTCATCTTTGATGACGTCATCTGGTGTTCATCTTTGATATACCCCATCTTGACGACTCAGCATTATTGACGTTCAGCATATTTTTGATGGTTCAAGACATTTTGGCGGTTCCCAATCACCGTAAGGAGTATCTAGTGGTGTTCTATTAGTGTTCTATGAGTATAAGGTGAGTGCCAGGTGAGTGCCAAGTGGAGTGCCAACAGCAGCCAAGTGAGGCCAGCTGAGCGCTGGTGAGTGCCACATAGTGCGCCAACCGAGTTTCACGATAAGCCGAACCGTTTTTCCCACTTTTTCAAGATTTTTCCAGCTCTGGAGCCTAGAATAACCCTAATATGGTGTCTACCCTAGGTTATAAGGTATGAGGAATCGATTGATGTATATTACAAGTTGCTAGGATGCCTCCTACTATGAGTTAGTCTTTTCTCTAACACACACACGCACACACACACATATATATATATATATATATATATATATATATATAATATTATATTACATATATATTGTTTTCTATATCTTTTTCCACAATTGAATTATTAAATATATTTATATATATATATATATATATATATATATATATATATTATATATATATATATATATATATTACTTACACACACACACATACACACCAGCAGAGTTACTTACACATACACACACACTACACACACACTGCTAGGGCTATCATGAGGTGCCAACACCAATTCTTTGTGTCACACCTAGGCTACTTATGTCATTACACCCACCCATAGCACTTACACTCGCCCCTACACCTACACCTACAACATCAAACAATTAAAGAGCATACTATAGTACATAAGCAATATCTAGCACAGAACAAATAACATCCCACATCAGAGAGTCCTATAAGAGAACAACATACAAAGGTTCAAGAACGCCCATAGACACTTACACTGCCCAGACACTCACACTCAATGACATGTAATATCATTAATACACTACATACATACACACTATGTCACTTATACGCACTTACACTCGCCATAGACACTTACACTAGCCCATATACACTTACACTCCCACACTCGATATTTTGATGCCTCAACTTTGATGGTTCAATTTTAATGCCTCATCTGTGATACCTCATCTTTGATGGTTCATCTTTGATGACTCATCTTTGATGACGTCATCTCTGATACCACATATATTGATGATTTATCTTTGATGAAGTCATCTTTGATACCACCTATATTGATGGTTCATCTTTGATGACTCAGATTTATTGATGGTTCAGCTTTGATGGTTCCCAATCCCTGAGCCTAGAATAGCCCTAATATTGGTGTCTACCCCTATGTTATAAGGTATGAGGAGTTGATTGGTGTATATTATAAGTTGCTAGGATCCTTCCTACTAGGAGTTAGTATTTTTCTAGCCTTTTCTACCCTACATCATAGAACAGAGCTAATATTGATGGCTTCCCCTAGGTCATAAGCGGACCACCAGGGCGCAGCATGCGCCCTCCGCGCAAAGACAGCCAACCCCGCACCCGCAGGTGCGATCCGCCGCGTTCCCGCCGCCGGCCCGCCGCGTGCGCCCGCAGGCGCAATATTCCCGCGCGAACGAAATATATATATATATATATACTATGAATCATTCATTTTTATTTCATACTTAAACATTTTTATTAAAAATATATACTTTACAGACCTTAAAGCAGTAAAACAGTAAATCAATAACTCAAATGCCTAGCATCAGAGGGAATAGTAAGGCTTTGTTTTACTGCTTTGCTGCTTTAACTCATATGCTTTACTGCTTTAACTCATATATTTATTAACATTATTTTTTCTTTTATATTTTTTACTTAATACTTTTTAATTTATAAATTTTTAAAAAATGTATGTAAGAAGAAAAAGCCAGAGTGGCTGATATATAATCATTTTATTTTACTACAATTGTACGAAATTTTATTAAAAACATATACTTTACAGACCTTAAATCAGTAAAACAGTAAATCAATAGAGGTGTTACCTAGCAACAAAGGGATTAGTATGCTTTTGTTTTACTGCTTTACTGCTTTAACTCATATGTTTTACTGCTTTAACTCATATATTTATTAACATTACATACCTTAAAGCAGTAAATCAGTAAATCAATAGAGGTGTTACCTAGCAACAAGGGGATTAGTATGCTTTTGTTTTACTGCTTTACTGCTTTAACTCTTTTACTGCTTTAACTCATATTTATTAACATTACATACCTTAAAGCAGTAAATCAGTAAATCAATAACGTTGTTGCCTAGCAACAAAGGGATTAGTAGGCTTTTGTTTTACTGTTTTACTGCTTTAACTCATATGTTTTACTGCTTTAACTCATATATTTATTAACATTATGTTTTTTATTTTGTTTTAATACTTTTTATTTATTTTATTATTATTTTTATTTATTAGTATGCTTTGTTTTACTGCTTTACTGCTTTAACTCATATGTTTTACTGCTTTAACTCATATGCTTTACTGTTTTAACTCATATATTTATTAACATTATGTTTTTTATTTTGTTTTAATACTTTTTATTTATTTTTTATTATTATTTTTATTATTTTTATTTTTATTTTTATTATTTTTTTTTTTATTATTTTATTTTTATTATTATTATTTTATTTTTATTATTTTTATTATTATACTTAGTGTTATTTACTTCATGCCTATTGTTATTATTTAGCACATACACACACACACACACACACACACACACACACACACACACACACACACACACACACACACACACACACACACACACACACACACACACACACACACACACACACACACACACACACACACTTACACACATAACGTATAATTTATTAAAACATTTTATGTTTTAATTAAACACGTACATTTATATTACTCATTCAATTATAACTAAAATTATTTCAAAGTTTCTTTAAACTTCTATAATAAATCAATCATTATCTTTGAACAAAGAATTTATTATTAATTGTTAATACTTTTTGTTTATAAATTTTATAACTATCAAGTTTTAAAATAACTTTTACTAAAATTTTATGAAATTTTATTAAAAACATATATTTTACGTACCTTAAAGCAATAAATCAGTAAATCAGTAAGGTCAGCCCCTAGCACCCCTCTACACCAAGCTATGCCACGTTTTGTTCTATTGACTTACTGCTTTACATCATCTTTAGCCATGTAATAAGTATAAAATAACAAAATAAGTTCTTCTCTGTTAACATAACATGTATTTTATTAAAATCATTCTAGGTTTTTATTTAAAAATAACAATTATTCACTTACATTTATATTATTCGCTCGATGTTAACTAAAAATATTTCAAAGTTTTTTAAATAATTTGGATTTCTTTATTATTATCTATGTACATTGACAATCCAGCACGAGAAAACACAACAACTCGCACTCCTTACAGATACGAAACTGACCTCGTTCTGTAAAATGTGTTGAAATAACTACTTTAGGCCTAAATTTAGGATAAGCCTTTTTGTACCCCGGGGCGATTTAGGCCTAATACCAGGTCAAAATATATTTCAAACTGACCTCTTTATATATATATATATATAAATATTTTTATTTATATATATATATATTTTTCGTTCGCGCGGGAATATTTAGCCTGCGGGCGCACGCGGCGGGCGGGAACGCGGCGGATCGCACCTGCGGGTGCGGGGCTGGCTGTCTTTGCCCGGAGGGCGCATGCTGCGCCCTGGTGGTCCGCTTATGACCTAGGGGAAGCCATCAATATTAGCTCTGTTCTATGATGTAGGGTAGAAAAGACTAGAAATATACTAACTCTTAGTAGGAAGGATCCTAGCAACTTATAATATACACCAATCAACTCCTCATACCTTATAACATAGGGGTAGACACCAATATTAGGGCTATTCTAGGCTCAGGGATTGGGAACCATCAAAGCTGAACCATCAATAAATCTGAGTTATCAAAGATGAACCATCAATATAGGTGGTATCAAAGATGACTTCATCAAAGATGAATCATCAATATATGTGGTATCAAAGATGACGTCATCAAAGATGAACCATCAAAGATGAGGTATCACAGATGAGGCATCAAAATTGAACTATCATTGAGGCATCAAATATCGAGGTGGGAGTGTAAGTGTGGTGTATCTGTGTGTATGTGTAAGTGTTAGTGTAAGTGTCTATGGCGAGTGTAAGTGCGTATAAGTGACATAGTGTGTATGTATGTGTTTGTGTATCTGAGTGTGAGTGTAAGTGTCTATGGGTGAGTGTAAGTGTCTATGGGTGAGTGTAAGTGTGTGTGTGTGTGTGTATAAGTGTCATAGTGAATGTGTGTATAAGTGTCATAGTGTATGGGTGTATAAGTAACATAGTGTGTATAAGTGTCATAGTGTAAGTGTCTAGGTGTGTGTGTGTAGGTGTAGGGGCGAGTGTAAGTGTCTATGGGTGGGTGTATGTGTGTATAAGTAGCCTAGCGGTTGTGCGTGTGTGTGTGTATAAGTAGCCTAGCGGGTGTGTGTGTGTGTATGTATGCTAGGTGGTGTGTAGTATATAATATATATATATATATATATATATATATATATATATATATATATATATATATATATATATATATATATATATATATATATATATATGTGTGTGTGTGTGTGCGTGTGCTATAAGTGTTAGAAAAAGACTAACTCATAGTAGGAAGCATCCTAGCAACTTGTAATATACACCAATCGATTCCTCATACCTTATAACCTAGGGGTAGACACCCATATTAGGGCTATTCTAGGCTCAGGGGAGGCTAGAAAAGGCTTGAAAAAAGTGGCACTCAGTTGGCACTATGTGGCACTCAGTTGGCACTATGTGGCACTCAATTGGCACTCATTGGCACTCACTTGGCACTCATTGGCACTCAACTGGCACTCACCTGGCACTCATCTAATACTCATAGAACACTAATAGAACACCACTAGATACTCCTTACGGTGATTGGGAACCATCAAAATGTACTGAACCATCAAAATATACTGAACCATCAATAATGCTGAGTCATCAAGATAGGTACCATCAAAGATGAACCGCCAAAGATGACGTCATCAAAGATGAGTCATCAATAATGCTGAGTCATCAAAGTTGAGCCATCAAAGTTGAGCCAACAAAGTTGAGCCATCAAAGATGAGTCATCAAAGATGAGGCATCAAAGTTGAGGCATCAAAGCTGAGGCATCAAAGCTGGGGCATCAAAGTTGAGGCATCAAAGCTGAGGCATCAAAGTTGAGGCATCAAAGCTGAGGCATCAAAATATCGAGTGTGTGTGTGTGTGTGTGTGTGTGTGTGTGTGTGTGTGTGTGTGTGTGTATAAGTGTAAGTGTAAGTGTCTATGGGTGAGTGTAAGTGTCTATGGATATATATATATATATATATATATAAGCTGAGTTGAGAGTATATTTATATATATATATATATATATATATATATATATATATATATATATATATATATATATATATATATATATATATATAGGTCAGGTACCTACATGACCTCATGTTAGCACAGTTACCTACCAAAGGCAAGGTGGCAGGTACTTGGATGAGCTCAAGATAATCCCTACTAATCCCTTACGAACCTTTAAGAATGGTCAATTTCAGCCCGAGCTCAAGATAATCCCTACTAATCCCTCCACTGACCTTTAAGAATGGTCAATTTCAGCCCTTGATACCGTATCAAGGCCGAAATATCAAGGCCAAAACCGAAATATCAAGGCCAAAACATCAAAAAAAGGGGCCAAAAATAGGGGGGAGATACGTACGACGGATGCTGCGCGCCCCTTCTACGAAGGGGCGTCAAGAAGCTACAAGGCCAAAAAGATACAAGGCCAAAAAAGGTCAAGGCCAAAAAAGGTCAGGGGCAGGTAAAAATTTGGGTTCAAAAAATTTGGGTTGCCCAAATTTAAGAGTGTCACGTATCTTTTTAGCTTGTCGTGGTTGAGTGGTAACACGCTTGGCATACCGTTCGCGAGGGCCTGGGATCTAATCCTGGTAAGTGAAGATTCACTCAAGGAGTTATTTTATCTATACAAATTGAACTGCGGTTTAATTGCAGTATTTACATCTATTCAAATTATACTCCGATCTAGAGTGGTCTCCTTACATGGGTCCTGTGTTACCTTTGACCCGAGTGCAAGCGGAGATGCGTGGCTGAGGTATCTGTCCTGACATAGGCGGTCCTTATTCCTATTAAATAGAGCACTCTTTCATAGGTTTAAGTCGCGTATCTTTTTAGCTTGTCGTGGTTGAGTGGTAACACGCTTGGCATACCGTTCGCGAGGGCCCGGGATCTAATCCTGGTAAGTGAAGATTCACTCAAGGAGTTATTTTTATATATATATATATATATATATATATATATATATATATATATATATATATATATATATATATATATATATATATATATATATATATATATAAATATATAATATATATAATCTTTCCCAAATGGAGGCTGGGGAAAGAGATTGGTGGGGTGCAAAAGAGTTGGGTCCACGTCCCGCAATCTGGTAACACAGGTATATATATATATATATATATATATATATATATATATATATATATATATATATATATATATATATATATATATATATATATATATATATATATATATATATATATATATATATATATATATATATATATATATATATATATAAAAATATATATATTTTTAGTACCTGTAGCTAAAGCTTCTAAAAAAGTTAACTATCCGATATCCGCATCCGCAAACCACGGATAGTGAGTTTTACTATTCGTAACCGCATCCGCATCCGCGCATAGTTAAAATCGCCATCCGCTACACTTTTATATATATATATATATATATATATATATATATATATATATATATATATATATATATATATATATATATATATATATATATATATATATATATAGATAAGGTAACTGATCATCCTTCTACACCTCACAGCAGTGTAATAAGTATTGATAAAAATACCCCATTAAGTAATTTCACCCTGCTGGGATTGAACCTGGGCCCTAGCAGATGACCGCGTAAGTGCTTGACCACTACGCCACGATGGACTAAAAGAAGAACGCGACAAATCTTCCTGTAGTGAATATAGCACCCACCATACAGGACATGCCACGCTCTTCCCGTCCACACTCCGTAGGGTCAAACAGGGCACCGCACAAGGTGAAAAATACTCATCAAACCGGGGGATTATATTGTATTGATAAGGTAACTGCTCATCCTTCTACACCTCACAGCAGTGTAATAAGTATTGATAAAAATACCCATTATTTTATGTCCTCACTCTGCTGGGATTGAACCTGGGCCCTAGTAGATGACCGCGTAAGTGCTTGACCACTACGCCACGATGGACTAAAAGAAGAACGCGACAAATCTTCCTGTAGTGAATATAGCACCCACCATACAGGACATGCCACGCTCTTCCCGTCCACACTCGGGCGTAGGGTCAACGGTAAAATCGTTGCTATCAACAGTGTTGTAATTTATATATATATATATATATATATATATATATATATATATATATATATATATATATATATATATATATATATATATATATATATATATATATATATATATATATATATATATATATATATATATATATATATATATATATATATATATATATATATATATATATTTATATATAAAATAATAATAATAATAATAATAATAGTAATAATTTTTAAAAAAGTTTAAATTTTTTTTTTAAATTTAAATATATAGTCTATTTTAGTCCTAGAAATATCAATTTCCAAGAATTTTAAAAAAATTCTGTCTCTTTCATAGATTTTTCGGCCGTGTCTTTTTAGACACAGTGGGCATTAATGTTTGCAAAAAATTTAAACATTTGTTTGTGCGCTTAATATAACTAAATTAAATTTCTGTTTTGTTTTCCTTTCTTTAAATAACTACCTTAAATGAAGTATATATATATATATATATATATAGATATAAACTATATATGTAGATATATATATAATTATATATATATATATTATTAATGTTATATATATATATATATATATATATATATATATATATATATATATATATATATATATATATATATATATATATATATATATATATATATATATATATATATATTTAAGTCTCACAATTCTCAATGAAGATATGTCTCATTCAAGGAGGAACATTCTAGGGTAATTTCACCTAGGATCCGAACTAGATCTGAACCCACGACCTTGCCATGCGACTCCGTCGTCTCACCGTTTGAGCCACGGTAAATATATATATATATATAGTATATATAGTTATATATATATGTTATATATATATATATATATATATATATATATATATTGTTATTATATGAATATATATATATATTAGATAAAAATTTTTTTCTATAAAAATTGTTTCTACATATATATATATATATATATATATATATATATATATATATATATATAAATATATATATATATATATATATATATATATATATATATATTATATGATAGTATATATAATTTATTATATATATATATATATATATATTTAAATTTAAAAAAAAAATTTTTTTCTATAAAAATCTGTTTCTAATATATATATATATATATATATATATATATATATATATATATATATATATATATATATATATTTTTGTCTCCTCTGGTATGGGCAAAGGCTAGAAGATTTAAATATACAAATTTCAAAATTATAAAAAATTAAATATCAATACTTCCATAATTTTGTAATATTTTCATTTAAAAATTTTGAAATTTCCAAAAAATTCATTTTTTAATTTTTTTTTAAAATGTATTTCTCCATTTGTTTGAAGCCAACACAACCAAACTAAACCTGCCTTGGTCTTCTCAAACAATTGTAGCATAGCATATACATATGTTATATAAATATATATTATTATTATATATATATATATATATATATACATATATATATTATATATATATATATTATGTATATACATATACATATATATATACATATATATTATTATTATTATTATTATTATATATATATCATATATTATTATGTTATATATATATTATATTATTATATATATATATATATATTATATGTTATATATATATATATATATATATATATATATTATATATATATAAATATATATATTATATATATTATTATTATTATTATTATTATTATTATTATATATATATATATATAGAAGAAGAAGAAATTATTATTATTATATATATTATATATATATATATATATTATATTATTATTATTATATTATTCATATATTATATACATATATATTACATATATATATATATATAGTAGTTATATATATATATATATATATATATATATATATATATATATATATATATATATAGTAATATATATATATATATATATATATATATATATATATATATATATATATATATATATATATATATATATATATATATATATATATATATATATATATATATATATATATATATATATATTTATATTTATATATATCTTTAGATATGTTGTATATATATATATATATATATATATATATATATATATATATATATATATATATATATATATATATATATATATATATATATATATATATATAATTTTTTATATATTTTTTTTGTCTCCTCTGGTATGGGCAAAGGCTAGAAGATTAGAAAGTTCCACCAGTGTTAGGGGAAACTCCCAAACCAGATCCTGTTTAAATGCCGACATGCCCCTATACACGGTGTTTGAAAATGCGCAAATCAGAAGGGTTAATAGATAAGGAGGTTTACCAAACTTTAATGGTGGGGTACATGTAAGATTGAGCATAGAGGTTAAGTCTGGGGTCAGAATGTTACATAGAGAAAGGATGAGATTGTGTTGTAAGTCGTGTCGCAGAAGCCTTCTCAATAGAGGAGGTATGAGATCAGAGGGTTCTAAAGAGCGATGTCTGTTGTAATAGCTATAGTGTAAAGAAAGTAATGCGACAATTAGAGGGGCAGAAGGAGACTACTGGTGGGGGTTAGGGAGAGCAAGAGAGTTGATAAGACCAAAAGTCCTGCACTCTCCCTTTTTAAGGAGAGATATGTGAGTGGAACTGCCGAAGATGCGTCAGGCATACTCTATGCAAGGGAGAACGATACCCATATAAAGAGCAAACAAATGGGGTAGCCTAAAGAAATTCTGAAGGAGTCTCAGAACACCCAACTTCTTAGAAACTTGTTTAGAAAGAGAAATAATTTGATCCTTCCCCAGTTAAAGTCGCTAGAAAAAGAAACACCAAGAATATTAAGGACAGACGAAGGTTTGAGTTATGTGTTTTCGAAGTTGAGGATTTATTTGTATGGAAAATTTTATCAAATATTAAGATAAAGGAATTGAGTTTTTAAGGCATTGAAAACAACTACGCTCTCAATAACTCAATTAGAAATTCGAGAAAGCTCAAAGGTTAGTTGCTCCAAGTCCTCCTCCCAAGCGTGAGTCATTTCCTTTTGGGTTGAACATCTTTGAAAATGAAAAACGTAATAAAGTTTACAGTCATCGGCATACGAGTGAATAAGTGAAGAAGTAATAGAGAGAAAGTCATTAATAAAGAGTAGGAAATGAGTTAGGAACAAGACAGAACCCTGGGGAACACCATTAGAGATTTAAAGGATGAACGTTGACAGTATATAACTGCTGGTATAGATCAATCGGAGAAAAAATCAAAGAGAAGGTCACAGAGAGAGGGATAGATACGGAAGGAGGGAAGTTTCGAAACAAAAGCTTTATGATAGACCTCATCTTATGCTTTCGATGTCTAGCACCATAGCGAGAGATTCACCGAAATCTTTATTGGGAGAGGACCCAGAATCAGAGAGAAGAAAAAGAAGATCGATAGTTGAACGTTTCTTACGAAAGCTATACTGATCAGAGAAAAGATTTGAAAAATTGAGATTCTTCCAAATCTTTCTGATAAGCATAGATTCGAAAACTTTTGAAAGAAAGGAGGCTAAAGAGATTGGGTGATAGTTTGAGGGTAGAGATTGATCCCCCTTTTTTCGACACAGGCTGAATGAGCACACGTTTCAAGCTTGAAGGGAAAGTCGATTAGATAGACAGAGACGAAGCAGTGTACCAAGTCAGAGTGCAAGCTCGGAAGCACAAGTTTTGAGAACCAAAGGAGGAATACCATCATAACTATACGCCTTCTTAGTTTTAAACTAAGTGTGAGAGAGGAGAGAGAGAGAGGAGAGAGAAGAGAGAGAGAGAGGAAGGAGAGAGAGAGAGAGAGAGAGAGAGAGAGAGAGAGAGA
>JABUQX010047727.1:17500-22980 GCA_015478945.1 Trachelipus rathkii
CAGCCTTCAACTCGATTTTTTATCAATATTTCGTATGGAAAAGTAGCAAACTATGAATATATTGAGTCACATACGGGGTCCAAAAGTTTAGGCAAGTTGAAATGTATTTTTATTAATCTACAGTCTACTGAAAAAGTTTGTCCTTTATTGTGTCAATAGTATTTCTCGATTTACGGATAATTGTTTTGGTTCGAGAGACCAAAATTAAGACTAGGGCTTACACAGGTGAAAAATAATCCCGTAATTTTAGTAATATTTCCCGCATGTGTCTTTAATGAGAAACTTCAGTGGTTCTTTCGCGTGTCAGTTCTGAAATGTATAGAAAACGAGTATACCCTTGAACCAAGACATGCACGGATGCCAAACCTTCTTTTCTAAAAAAACAAATCAATGCGTTTGGCAAATGGTTTTACCACCCATCCATCAGAACTTCAAAACCCAGAAAATTCTTCCTTCGAACCAGTCATTTTTTCAAGATCGAAACCTTAATCCTATAGATAATTGTTCTTTGCCTGACAAATCCGCAGTGTTATCGGCCAATATGGAGTAGACACCAAATTTTTTGCATCCGCGACAACCATATTTTTTTATGATAATTCCAGACAGAATTGATTGCATCTCTCCTGGTGAATCATCGGAGACGTCCAGACGGCTTTCTTCTGTCCTTGAATATGCCCTTTCAATTTCACATCACTACTTTCTATTCGAAGTTTAATCAGGCCCCTATCAAATTTCCTCTGCAGGCGTTTTAGAATCTTAAAGGTAAGTCATGGGATCTACAGAAAAAGTATTGTCTTAAAAATTGCTGAGTAGATATAGTTTTTCTTATCTGCAATCTCTGTACTTTTGATGTGCTGGTCTGCAGCTGACATATCAACAGGATACGCCTTCAGTGAGATTGATTTAGCAAAGCTTTAGGCAACCGGCAAATGTTATCGACATACTGAGAGCTCCTAGCGTGAATACTGTAAAGAAGCTAGGCTGTATAAAACACACAGCTAGCTGACTTCAGGGCAATATGTAAACGGAAAAACACAATTAAACACTCTTTAGAAAAGTGTAAGTTTATAACATGTTAGTAATTAGTAATTACTTCATTATCTATCGATTGAGTATCTTTTTTCAGTTTTTTCTACTATAACCTCTTAAACAGAGTCGTCTGGCAAAACATTAATTAGTTTCATTTTTTTATTTCGCCAAGATATATAGGGGGGGGGCAAGTGCCCACCCTGCCCCAATGTACCTGCGCGCCATAATAATTATATTATATAATATAATATATTATATATATCGTATATATATATATAATATATATATATTATACTTATATCATATCTATAGTTATATATTCTATTACCTCTACGATTATATATTAACTATAAAGTATATATTAAGTATATATATATATAATTTAATATATATATATATATATATATATATAATCATATAAATTTCAGAATATAAAGAATGCCTCTTCCCATTAAGTGTAATAAAATTAATTTAATAAAGACAATATAAATTTCATTCAGTTAATAGAAACCTGTGTTTTAAGAACTTCAATAATTAAAATGACAAGTTATGATATATATATATATATATATATTATATATTATATTATATATATAATATATATATATATATATTATATATATATTATATATAACTTATATATATATATAATATATATATAGTATATATAGTATATATTATATATATATTTATATAGATGAGGGGCGTATAAGTCAGATTCATGCTCCAGTTTTTAACACCTTGAGAGAGAGTGTGGAAGTCAAGACGGGCTCCAGTGTAAATAATTAAGCTTTTTATATTGTGAAGTAGTAGGAAGTTCGAAGTTGGGAGAAAATTAGAGGAAAGAGTATGAGACCTCCTAGTTTAAATTAGTATAAAGGAAGAAAGATGATAAAGTCTAAGAATTGTTCTGATATTCTCAATAATATGATGGGCTGTGTGCGATAATAACTCGGACACGCGAGTGAGATAGAGTATTAGCAGGAACGCGATGACCAATATAAGATCTAAAACCGTGTGATGACGACCGGGTTGAGGGTATAAACATGGGGCCCATTGGAGTATAGGCACACGTGAGTGGCAGTTGTGAAGAAACCACACTGAATGAAAGGTAACCTGTTTTTCTCACAGCACTAAAAAAAAAATATATATAAGTCAATTCATGTCTCAGTTTTTAACACAACAGGCCATTAAAATTAATTTGTAATATAATTGTTAAAAAGAAAGAGAAACCTTTTATACTAGGAAAAAGATGATAAATCTAAACATTTATTCATTAATGAGCTTAAAACCACCATTGAAATAGGATAGGGCTGACCAATGCATCCGGTGTGATGCGGGCTTGCGGCACACAATTCCCATGTCCTTTTATGGTGCGGTACGGTTCGCGGTGCGCATTGGAACATAGAGGTGCGGTTGGGTGAGTGGTTTGTTTAATCTGATGCAGTGCGGTGCCGTGCGGTGGGCAAAATTTCGGCTCTCAGTCAAGGCTAAGATAGACATATAGGTGATCGAGGTATAAAGTTGCTGAGGTGGTGATAATTCTGATGAACCGTTAATTATAATTAAACATAATTATTTTTAAAATTAACTTAGCCGCCTTGATCAGCTGATCTTAATGTTTTGAAATAATAATAATAATGATAATAATAATAATAATAATAATAATAATAATAATAATTATTATTATTATTATTATTATTATTATTATTATTATTATTATTATTATTATTATTATTATTATTATTATTATTATTATTATTATTATTATTATTAGTAGTAGTAGTAGTAGTAGTAGTAGTAGTAGTAGTAGTAGTAGTAGTAATAAGTTAGCAAAATAAGTACAGGAAACCAATAATGTCTTAAGAACAGGAGCTACTTACTCCTAGAAATGAATTTTCCTATAAAGTTTCTCCTATTTTATTTCCAAAATTCCATTAACCGTAAAGGTAAATAGCTTTTTATTGTTATTTTATTTTTTTTTAAAAATCTTTTAATTATCACACCCAAGCAACATCGCTAGAGATAGATTTTTGTAGACATAAAAATCCCGAAAAGGCTGCAAGCAAATTGCTTGACCTTTTAATATATGAGGTTTTAATTATAAGTTTAAAGATTTATTCTAACTATTAGTTTTGTAAATAATTTGAAGCATTTTTTTTTTCTTGAAAATGACAGATAAAAATTTTGGAATAACTCTTTCATGATTATTTCAACATTGCTTTAGAACAGCGTTTCTCAACCTTTTAAGTCTCGCGACCCCCCGAAAGTCAAAACGCATAAAGTTAGTAACCCTCGCGACGCCAATAATTACCCCATACAGTGGCGTAATCCATGCAAATTTTTTTTCGGGGGGGGCCAACAAAAAATCGTTCTTTATAATATATACTATTAAATATATATATATGATATTATATATATATATATAGTATATATATATAATATATATATATATATATTTATATTACATATATATATAGTATATAGTATTATATATATATATAGATATCAATATATAATTTGTGGATAATGAAGCAAATATATTATATATTCGTTGGTAAAGTAAACGAAAAAGTACTAGGAATTAATAAATAATACCTAAATGCCCATCGCCCTTGCCTGACATGAGAGTTAGCGAAGCTTGAGATAACATCTTCAATTTGTTTATTTTCAATATTATCATGGGTGTAGAGCAGGGCAAGTCCAATAAGTCCTTTCATCTCCAATAATATTTCTCAAATAAGGTTTTCAGAAGTTAAGGGGAGACTTTCATAACTAGACGCCCCCCTACTGTTTTTGAAACCGCCAAATCAAATTGTTCGGACATTTTTTATTATCTAAAGTACCAGTGAAGTGCCGTCCTGGAAACATCACATCGGTGTAATTTATTTTAAAATTCTAATAGTTTTTTAGATAAGAATCTTATTTAGAGAGCGTGGTCGAACTAAAAAATTTCAATGTCAGTCAAAATTGCATTCCAGGTTTAGAAATAAAAAAAATGTTTTTCATTATCGTCCTGTATAAGAAAATCTAATTTTTTTTTTTTCATATTCTCAGTGTACCTCCCTAGCTCATTCTTGTGTTCGGATTTACTCCCGTCCAGTCCAAATAAATGGAGCGGAGCCAAGCCGGAGCTGGAGCCGGATCATGGGTATGGAGCCGGAACCGGAACCGGAGCCTGGGTATATTTTTCTTTTCTGTACAATATTTTTTTTTGATGACAGGCAAAAAGACGTGCTGAACAATTTCATAAACTCAGAATCTTCAGTCGGATCCGGATCGGATCCCGATCCGGCGCCGGAGTCGATGTCAGAGCCGGACCGGAGTAGATTTCTTTTTCTTCCAAAGTTATTTTTAGAAGATCCTGAACATTAGCAAAATAGGAAAAATACAGCTACAACTAGATCAAGCTACGGCAGAGACTGTTGGAATCCCTAATGGAGCGCCGTAAGTTTTTTTTCTAAAATGATATACTTTTTTATGATGGAAAATTTTATTGGCCAGAAGACGTACTGACATAGTTTTCAAAATCGTACAGAACTGGTCCTTTAGTCAGGACGGATACTCGAGAAGGTGAAGGCTCGGAGCCGGGCCGGAGGCCTGGAGACGGAGCCGCGAGCTGGGAGCCGGAGCTGAGCCGGAGCCTGGGTATGAATTTTCAAAAAATATTTTTTTTTAGGTGAAAACTTTAATTGTCAGATAGACGTACTGAACAATTTTCAAATGTGCAGAATCCTTCGTCGGATCCGGATCCGGAGTCGGAGCCGGAGTCGAAGGTGTGGTATTATTAGTCAGAGCCGGTGCCGTATTTCGATTTTTTTTTCGAAAAAATATTTTTTAGGGTCTGATAAAGTTATTGCCGAGAAGTCATAGAGTGCTGAACAAATTTTCAAATCGAATGCAGCAATACCTTAGTTGGATCCGGATCCGGATCCGCGAGTGCAGAGCCGGATTCTGGAGCCGGATTCCTGGAATAATTTTTAATAGAAAAATTTTTTTTAAAATTGAAAAATTTGCGATAATACGTGCTGAACAGGTTCAAATAGTGCAGAATCCCTAGTCGGATCCGGATCCGGGTCGGAGCCGGAGTCCAAGTCGGAGCCAGAGTCAGAGCCGGGTGAATAGTATAATTTTTTTTCAGGAAGAATATTTTTTAGATGAAAAATTTATTGCCAGAAGTGTTGAACAATTTCGAATAGTGAGGAAACCTTAGTCAGATCCGGAGCCAAGGGTAAAGTTGTGGAGCCGGAGCCGGACAGCCGGAACCTGAGTAATGAATTTTTTTTCAAAAAATATTTTTTTACGGAAAAAAATTTAATGCCGAGCAGCCGGCGCACTGAACCAATTTTTAACTAATAGTGGCACGAAACCTTAGTCCCCGGGTCCGGATCCGGATCGCCCGGATCCCGGATTCCGGAGACGGATCCTGGTACATAAATTTTTTCAAACAT